>JANHFO010002747.1:70550-82961 GCA_032468095.1 Pareas carinatus
CTGGCTGTGCACCGCCCCGAGTCTCTTGGGAGAGGGGCGGTATATAAATTTAAATAATAAATAAATAAATAAATAAACTCTCTGTATATAAAGACTTTTATACCTAATATAGTCTGTGCCTGTGTGATACTGGTTTCCATCGCTACTTCCTAGCTCTGGGGCTTTTCCGTTATGCACCATTCTTATAATCAAGGAATCTGCTTGTGCCTACCATTGATTCTCCAGCCAAAGGTGCTAACACTTTACCTCTGCTGATCATTCCTTGGAGTTTCTCCCCCTAGTTCTGTTGTCAAAATCTTTTGTACCAATATTCACAGGTCTGCAAAAAAAGCCATATGACCACTAGATGGCAGCAAAGAGTTCTCTAAGTGAGTTGTAGGCAGAATGAATTTCAGGATCTCATCACTGAATATGTGGGTAAGTGGAGATACCTAATGGTATATGTTGGTAATTTTTCATTACATTTTGTTAGTATATTGTTTTAAAATCCTTATTTTTGTATACTTTATTGATTTTATTTATTTGTATCCCACCTTTACTGTACAGGTTTTTTTATCCAACACTTTCAATATATATTTTGATATGTAGATGTAGATACATATATAAATTAGGATTTCTAGTGCAGGTATTTCTCGATTTATAACAGTTTGCTTAGTGACCATTCGAAGTTACAATAGCACTGAAAAAAGTGACTTATGAACATTTTTCACACTTAAGACAATTGCAGCATCCCCATGGTCACATGAACAAAATTCAGATGCTTGGTCACTTGACTCATATTTATGACAGTTGCTGTGTCCCGGGGTGCTGCGTTCACTTTTTGCGACCTTCTGACAAGAAAAGTCAATGAGGGGAACCAGAATCACTAAACAATTGTGTTACCAACCTAGAATTGCAGCGATTCACTTAACAACAGAGGCAAGAACGATCGTAAAATGGGCCAAAACTCACTTAACAATTGTCTTGCTTAAAAACAGAAATTTGGGGCTCATTTATGATTGTAAGTTGAGGCCTATCTGTATTATTGCTAAGATCAGAGTGAAAATTAACTGGAAATTAATTGCGGAAATTGGAACAATCAGCCACAGGAAACACTATTGATGCACCTGCTTATCCATCTAGTAAAATTCCAAGATCAAACTGTTATTACAAAACTTCCAAGGGGCCTTTAGCCCGAGAAAGATTGCTACTGCCAATATATTTGCATGTTCACAGTCATACATTCAGTCCCTGCTATTGTTGATTATAAATGGTTCAGGCAGAATATATGTTAAGATCTGAGTCATACACTCAGATTTTTTTTCCACTGCAAGCGCTGGATTATCAGATATTGCTCCCTTTCGGTATCTTAAATGAGTAATATATTTGGAACTCAGCACTTTCCAGCCGAATCATCAGCTAGCGCTATATTTCTCAAACTTCAAGGCAGATCTAGGTGGAGCAACAGTTCAACTTTTCCACATACAAGAGAGTTGATTTATCATATTTTTGAATAAATTAAAATTTATTTTTGTGAAAATATTTGCTCCCATAAGATTGCCTTGTCCTAGTGGAGACTCTTGTTTAAGAATCAACATGGTGCTCTGCTACCTCCAAATGTTTACATTTCTATCTACAGAAAATGCATAGAGTTCACCTAAAATTTTCTGAAGGAACCACTCTCCTGGGTGGATCTTCAGAGTAACACTCAGTCAGGGACACAACAGGATCTTCCTCTGGGAGTACCTGATGGTGATGCCCCCCCCCCAAGCAAAGAGATAATCCAATCACATTCAATGAGGAAATATAAAATGCAGAATTTAAATGGCCATTAGGGTACAAAAGCTCCATTTTGAAGAATCTATAGAATTAATTCTAGAACTGTTTTAGAATCAGAGGATTAACCATTTGCACTAGGAAATATCCTTGGATTTGATTCTTTATAAGTAAACCCAACTTCAAAACTATGATTTATAGCTTAGTTTTATGACTTGTTTAAGACAATATGCTAAGCCATCAAGTGATTTTTTTTCATTTTGACTTTGTGCAAAGTGCGATTCCAAGCATATGATTTTTAAACAATAGCAAATTGCTTCCATTTTATGAGAACCTAACTGTGACGCTACAACTACAGTTAAACAAACCATTAACATAATGCACAAACTCAGCAAATATGTAAGCAGGTGAAAAATCTTAGCCTTTGCTATCTGCCCTTCTTTGCTCTATTAACTGAAGAATGAACATATGCAAACATAGTCAAGTACTTTGTGTTCAGTTTACTCTACTTCCCTTAGTGCTTGCAGATTTCAGTCTTATTTGCAATCATTATGTTCCAACTTTTCCTGTAGTAGTTTCACTGTGGAGGAGGTGACAGCGATGATTGTGGCCATCTCTTTTGAGTGTGAACTAAAGCGGGTGCAGGGAGGGAGGCTTGCATGGGGTTGAACAACTCACATGATCCTAAGGTAGATAGCCCATGACCAGCCATAGGAGTTTCAGTTCCCAGTCCCAGACAGAAATATCTCCAGTGAGAGGTATTCATTAGACCATGACACAATATTTTTAGTCATGATGAGGTCTAAGCAACAAAAAAATGACTGAGAAGCACTGCATTTCCTTTGTGTGACTGCTTGGATTGGCAAAAGCAGGTGCCAGGTCAAGACCTGTGGCTTATAAGGCAGAGGAATCGTAGGTCAAACTAATGTTTTATGAGATAAGTGATGGAGTTTTTGAAGGAAAAAAAAGGCTTCTGTGCAATGATATCTGTTTTTAGGAACACAGCTCTTTCCCCAGAAGGAAGGAAAGGTTATTTACAGGTAGTCCATGACTTATGATTACGATTGAGGCCAGAGTTTCCATTGTTAAGCAAGGCAGCTGTCTTACATGAGTCATGCTCATTTTTCCAACCTTTTTTTGCCACAAGTGTTAAGTAAATCACGCAGTCTTTAAGTGAATCTGGCTTCCTCATTGACTTGCTTGTCGGAAGTTAGTTGGGATGGTGATGGCATGTAACCATTGTAAATACATCATGGATACCAAGCACCTGAATATTGATCACGTGACTGTGAGAATGTTACGTTTGTTGTAAGTGAGAGGACCAGTCACATTTTTCAGTGCCATTTTAATTTTAAATAGTCACTATATCACTGGTTGTAAATTGGCAACTACCTATTCTGCCTTCAACAGTGCTTGATAGTCATAATAAGATGCTGGAGAATTTTCCTTGTGATGAAATGGTCCCCTGCAATGTTTTGTCCTATAAACAGTGTGCTGAGCTTTGAGAGGTTATCTGCATGTAATTTTGCCAGGACCCCACTTTGTTTCTCAATCCCCGCTCACAAAGTTCTTAAACAGGGGCAGCACAGATGGCATCAAGCTGGGAAGAATACCCAACACTTTGAATACTAGGCCTTATCCAACAAAATTCAGTGGTGAGAAAAGTCAGCTTTTATACAAGCAAGAAAATCCAAAGTACAGGTATAGGATAGATGGTACTTGGCTCTACAGCAGTCAGTGTGAGAGGGATCTAGAACTCCTAGTGGACAATCACTTAAGTAGGATCTAGCAATGTGCTGCAGCTGCCAAAAAAGCCAATGCAGACCTAAGTTGCATCAACAGAGGAATAGTATCAAGGTCACATAAAGTGTTAACAGTGCTTTATATGCACTGGTAAGATCACACTTGGAATAGTGTGTTGCATATTGACAGCAGCTTCGTAGGCTTTTTGCAAGCCCGGCTGCAAGCAGCTTTGACAGCTTGTTTGACAATTTGTTTTGACAGCTTGCCGCTGATTGAATAAGGCGTCTAAAGCGCGCCTAGTATAAAAGTGAATAGCCCGGGCTGCCTGGGGCTGAGAGTGCTTGACAGTTGACAGTTGCCATTGTACATAAATAAACCTCTGTTGTTGACTCACTCTCACGCCTCCAGCCTCATCTGTTCGGCGATCCAACACCCTGGCGACGAAGGTGGGGTAGACCTGAAGTATTGTGGGGCAGAGGAGACTGGAGACATGTGTGCTCAAAAAACCAGGCTTTTATTAAACACAAGCAATACTGAGAACTCCATTAAGGACAGACCACCAGCTGGACTCAATAACGATCGCTGCATGGAGTGAAGGTGAAAACTGGTCTTGATTGCTGCACAGAGCGACTAAGAGAAATGGCTAACACTCAGCCTTCAGCACAATTCGTGCAACCACCGGCACAATTCGATCCAACCCAAGAGCATTGGCAGGACTATCTCTCCCACTTCAATTTCTATATTAAGCCCACGATGTGGATGAGTTTCCCGAAAAGCGGAAAAAGGCGCTTTCCCTATCAAACTGAGGTCGCGCAGTGTTTAAGATGGCAATGAACTTAGCGGAACCCGAACCGCTAGAGGCCCTCTCCTGAAAGGATCTAATTGACAAGCTAACCACACATTATGCCCCTACCCCTTCCATGTAGGTCAGGTGGCATGAGTTTCAGCACCGGCTGCAGAAGCCGGATGAATCCTTCGGCGATTATTTAGTGGCATTGCAAGCGGCTTCTGCTCATTGCAAATTTCCTGACTTAGATAACACTCTGCTGATCCAATTAATATTTAGAATTAGGGACATCAAGTTGCAACGCAGACTGTTAGCACACAAGTAGCTGTCCCTCCAAATTGCAGTGAATGAGGTTCAGGCAACAGAGGCTGCATCGGGAGCTGATTCCCTCCAAAGGATAGCAGGGGGACTGACGGCTGGGAGAAGTTCTCAGGAAGTCCACCAGGCCAGCGTGAACGCTCTGCTCGAGGGTCAGTCAGAAGGCAAGGAGGACGAAGTCCACCTGGTGTCGAGGAGACCAGAGCAGATTGGGAGCTGTGGCAGCTGTGGGGGGTTCCACCCGAGAGCCTCTTGTCAGTTTAAGGATGTGGACTGTCGCTGTTGCGGGAAGCGTGGCCACTTGGCATGAGTCTGCAGAGCATCATTGCCAATGGCTACTTCCCCGCCTCAACCGGTAAACAAGAAGAATCCTGTCAACAAGCCTGACCGCAGGAAGAAGACCGTTGGGAAGCCGAGGTCAGCCTGGGAAGGCACAGACACCTTTTAAATTCAGCGCAGAAAAGGGAAAACCAGCCGCAGCAACAAATTGCAGGCAAATGTCACCATCAACGGAGCTGCCTGTCAGATGGAGGTTGACTCTGGCTCGAAGATCACTATGATCTCCTGGCAGAGCCTTAAGAAACTCTGTCCTCAAACCAAAAAAACAGAACTCAAGCTACAGTCACTCTTCCTGACTGACTACCAGGGAAAGGCCATCCCTGTCCTAGGAAGAATTTCTGTACACGTCAAGTATCAGAAATTCTCTGGTCGGCTATCCCTAACTCTGGGGAGGGGGCAACCTCCCTTCGTTGTTGGGCCTGGAATGGTTCAAGCCACTAGGCTTTTAACTGACAGGAGTCTGCACTGTGAAGTCCAGTTGGAGCCAGGACTTGATTCGGGACTTCAAGGACATCTTCAACGATGGACTGGGCAAGTACCGAGGCACCCCAATTTCCCTTAATTTGGATCCCTTAGTAGCTCCAATTAGGCTTAAAGCGAGGAGGGTTCCCTTTGCTCTGCGGCCCAAAATAGGCGCTGAGCTAGACAAACTGATCAAGCAGGGTGTATTAGTCCCCACTGATCACTCCAAATGGGAGACCCCTATAGTCACGCTCATAAAAGGAGACGGTTCCGTGAGAATTTGTGCAGATTACAAATGCACATTGAACAAGGGGCTCCAACAAAGCGCTTACCTCATTCCGGTGGTACAGCATTTGCTACATTCATTGGGGCCTGGGAATGTCTTTACAAAGCTCGATCTTACACAGGCTTACCAACAGCTGCCAGTGGACGCCACTGCAGCTGAGGTCCAAACAATCGTGACCCATAGGGGGACATTTAAATGCACACAGCTTCAATTTGGCATAAGCATTGCGCCTGGAATCTTCCAGAGCGTAATGAAACGCTTGCTGTGTGGGATTCCAGGTCTAGTGCCCTACTTTGATGATGTTCTCATCACCGCTAGGGACAAAGAGCAACTTTCCTCGAGGTTAAGAGCTGTCTTAACCAAATTTAGGCAAGCCGGCCTCAAATTAAAACCACATAAGTGCCAAATTGGGGTGCCAGCGGTAGAATTCCTGAGGTTCAAAATTGACAGAACTGGCATCCACCCTACTGCTGACAAGGTTCGGGCCATCCACGAGGCCCCTACGCCCAAGTTTAAAAGTGAACTGCAGGCCTTCTTAAGCCTATTGAACTTTTATGCAGTTTTCTTCAAGCACAAAGCAACGGTGGCTGAGCCTCTGCACAGACTGCTGACCAAGGACACCGCCTGGGTTTGGGGGGCTAAAGAGGATGCTGCTTTTAGGGGGGTGAAGGGCCTTCTGTCAGCGGACAGCCTGCTGATCCACTATAACTCTACCTTGCCCCTCATTCTGGCATGCGACGCTTCCCCTTTTGGGGTTGGGACAGTGTTGAGCCATAGGCTTCCTTCAGGTGCAGAGGCTCCCATTGCCTATTACTCCCACACCTTATCTGCACCTGAGCGAAACTACAGCCAGGTCGATAAGGAGGCACTCGCCATTGTGTCAGGGATGAAGCGGTTCCACGAGTACCTGTATGGTCACTGTTTTACCATTGTCACTGACCACAAGCCCCTTCTGGGCATGCTGGCTGGAGACCACCACCCCCCTGCATTGTCACCTAGGTTCCTAAGGTGGGTGATTTTCCTTGCAGCATACTCTTACAACCTCATTTACCAACCTGGCAAATCACTGGGCCATGCAGATGCTCTGAGCCGTTGCCCCATAGCCACTGAGGTGGGGCAGGAGGGGGAAGAAAGCCCTGTTCTCCTGGTCAATACAGGTCAGCCAGGGCTGGTCACTGTTGGCCAGGTTGCCCGGGCCACTGCTAGGGACAAAACCGTTAAGACAGGTCTTTCCTGGGTTTTAAGAGGATGGCCTCCTTCGCCTATGGGTGAAGGATTTTGCCCCTTCTTCACTAGGAGGGATGAAATCTCTACCCAATCAGGTTGCTTGCTGTGGGGAGAAAGGGTGATTCTACCAGTCTCTCTCAGGAACCAAGTCTTGGCTACCCTCCACTAGGCCACCCTGGGATCGAAAAAATGAAATCCCTAGCAAGAGGGTATTTCTAGTGACCAAATATGGATGCACAGATCCAGGACTGAGTGGAACATTGTGCTCCATGCCAGGAGTCAAAGTGTGCCCTTCCCAAGGCCCCCCGCCAGAGAGTGGGAAAAAACTCCAGGACCATGGTCTCAACTACATGTCGATTTTGCTGGTCCCTTCTGTGGAAAAATATTTTTTTAAATTGTAGATGCCTTCTTGAGGTGGCTGAAGGTTCGCTTAATGCCTTCCACCACCTCTGCAGCTGTCATTAATGTTTTTGACAGTCTTTTTGCCAACCACGGCCTCCTCGACCTTAATGTTTCCGTCAACGGGCCCCAATTCATGTCCACAGCCTTAGAACAATATGGAGAAAGGGGGATTGCTCCCCGTAATCCAGCGGCAAACGGCATGGCAGAACGCGTGGTGAGGTGACGGACATTAAGGGGTTCAGGTCATATGTGATCACCCTGCCAGATAGAACAAAATGGCGGCGTCACATCGACCAACTAAGCGGAGCGGTTAGGCCAAGAGCCGCGCCAGAGGGAATCCACCCAGGGCCTAACATGACGTTCCGTCCTCCCCAGACGAATGCGAGGATGAAACTGGTGATCTATCTGATGCCGGGCTGCAGAACGGTCGTGGAACCGAAGACGAGTCTTCAATGAGGCTGCCCCCAGAGTCTCTTGGACGCCACCAGCGGCGAGCCTGGAGGCTCAGACAGGGACAACCTCCTCCACCACATCCCCAGGGCAGAATGATCTGCGCAGGCCAGGTAGAGTACCCAAGTGTCCTGCCTACCTGGACAATTACGTCTGCAACTGGGTTGGACCATCTGAGGGGTAGTTTAGTTTAGTTGTTAGTTTATTTTTTTATTTTTTTACTGCCCTTCTCCCCGTAGGGGTGTTGCATATTGACAGCAGCTTCGCGGGCTTTTTTGCAAGCCCGGCTGCAAGCAACTTTGACAACTCATTTGACAGCTCGTCACTGATTGGACAAGGTGCATCTAAGCGCACCTAGTATAAAAGCAAACAGCCCGGGGATGCCCAGGGCTGAGAGTATCTGACAGTTGACAGTTCCCTGTATAATAATAAACCCTGTTGACCCACTCTCATGCCTCCAGCCTCATCTGTCCGGCGATCCAACAAAGCTTATTTAATTATAACAAAATCTTTAAAAGTTGTTTAATTCTAGCAAAATTATTAAAATTAGGTTAATTATTACAAAATAATTGAAGTTTCTTTAAGTATTACACATTTTAGTGTGATATTTGTTCCAGCTTGAGGGGGGGGAGAGACAGACAGATAGACAGACACACACATAGAGAGAGAAGAGGCAGAGAGAGAGAGAGAGAGAGAATGAGAGAGAGAGAGAGAGAGAGAGAGAGGGAGAGAGAGTGAAAGACAGACACACAGACACACAGAGAGAAAGACACACACACACACACACACACACATGCAAAGAGGCAGAGAGAGAGAGAGAGAGAGAGAGAGAGACAGACAGACAGACAGACAGACAGACAGACACAGGAGTCATACAACTATACAAAAAAATTCAAATAATATCCAGATTTTCCTACAGACCACCAAAATTTTCTTGCAGCCCACTGGTGGGCCCTGGCCCACAGCTTGGCGACTGCTGCTACAAAAGGTCCATGTGGCTGCTTCAAATATTGTCTCCAGCTATTTATGTGTGTTTGTATATATACACACATGCTCACTTATTGTCAGCCTTGTGAGATAGACACACACAAAGCAATTCCAGATGAGCTAATTTCATTACATTATATTAACAGAATCTTGCAAATCTGAAAGTGATTTCTCCCCCAATCCCGTTTACACTCCAAGAAACTAGGGAGGGTCTCTTCTGAGCCTCTTGCCCCACACACATTCCTGTGATGGCTAAGCTACATTTTATGTGATCATTCCTTTGACTTATCTCTTCACCCTGTCTCCTAAGGTAATGCCCCCATGCCATTGCATCCTCTCTCTCCCCCTCTCCCTCCCTCCCTCTCTCTCTTCTATGAGAGAAAGAGAGAGAGAGACAGAGAGAGAGAGAGAGAGAGAGACTGTAAGAGTCCAAAGAATATAGTTAGTTCAATACTTCAAGAAGAGGCACAGCATTTCCCCTTTGACTCTGAAGCATTGCACAGCCTAGTGCATTAATTAATTCAGGTATACAGAATTTATGCCAGCAGAAACGGATTTGCAAATAATATTGGCAAAATTCATATGATGCTACAGATCTTGAGAATTCACGAATTATGGTGTGTGTTAATTTTGAACTTTATTAGTATTTGACCCCATAATTGACGCAAGGAGTTTGGTAGGGTAAAGTATTTGGTCGAAGGGAAAGTTTTTCGGGTAAAAAGATTTTCCTTGAGGAAATTAAATCTAGGAAGACACTGTCCTATTCTGACAGGAATGTATTTCCCTCCTTTTTAACAGACAGTTCAATTTATACCATTTCAAGTTTTCTCCCTGTTAAAAAAAAGGTTGTTTCCTACCAAGAATAAGCTAATAAAATGATTGTTGTACAGTAGAAATGCAAATGAAGATACTTTCAGCTAAAAATGGATGTTGGTTATAGGGAATGATGAGAAATGCAGTAATGAGATGGCCAGAAATGGTACGGAATAGTAAGGAGAGGTAGAAGGAATGGGGTTTTCACCCAGTCTCACTTGCTCCTGCCTATCAATCATATCTTCCAGTGGATGACAGGGAGGTCTGGAACCTCTTTGATCAGATGGCTCCCAGGCTTGGCTAAACATCAGAAGATGCTACAGTTTCCCATGTCTATAAAACCAGACACTGTGAGTTCTAGTCCTGCCCTAGGACTGAAGCCAGCTGGGTGACTTTAGGCCAGACACTCTCAGCCTTGGAAGAAAGCAGCAGCAAACCATTTCTGAAAATGTTGCCAGGATGTTGCAGGGACATGCCAGAATCCAGATTGACTTGAAGGAAACACACACACACACAAGTAATTACAACTATTAGCATACACAGTAAATGGGACAACTAATGCTAGACATGAAAATAAAGATTTAAAAGGCTAGGATAACACTTGGGGTAGAATAGTGATCTTGTAGATGTTTTAAAAAGTAACAGGAGAAGGAATTCAGGAAGAGGGGGGGAAATCTTTCAGGAGAAGAGAGAGAGCAGTGTTGAGGAGTGTATACACATGCTCAGGAGAAGCGAAGGAAAAATCAGCCAGGGATCATTGTCAAAAGAACTGTAGGGAAAAAAGGTGATGAGAATCTAATAAGATGAAGAACCAGAAATCCCTGCACAGAAGGAAAACTGCATAGGAACAGGCATAGCCTTATGGATGAGTGAGAAAGTGAGAGAGCCTCGCATTCTCAGATTTATCTTCCAAACGGTGTCAAAATCCATTTCCAGGGATTTTTCTACTTTTGTTTTTGATGTGGTTGTAATTATCCAGAAGAGATTTTTGCTTAATTTGGAAGAGTCTTGGCTGTTGCTCGAGGAGCAAGTGGCAGCCCTGGCTAGAAGACCATTGGCACGGATTAATCTGATGCACCAGTTATGCCCCTTGTTGAGTTAGGAGACCCTTTTCATGCTCATACATGCCATAGTCACCTTCCATTTGGACAATTGCAATGGGCTTTGCAGGAGGGTGTCCTGGATGGTCCCTCAGGAGATACAAAGGTTCTACAATATAGCGATGGGAATTGTTGTGAGCAAATCTTGTTTCACCCATGTGATTCTTTGCAAGATGTACTGACTGTCAAATAGCATCCAGGACAATTCCAGGGTCTGGTTGCCACCTATAAAGACTCTTCCAGATCTTTTTGAATAGGCAGAAACAGTCAGAAAAGGGTGGTTTCACAGTTGCCCTTCAGGTCAGACTAGGACCATTGCAGGCAGAAACCAATGCTTGTATTAAAGGGAAAATTCACCAGAGACTCGGATGGCCATTTCTAGGTTATTATGCTGCTTCCTCAGCGAGTCTTACTCTAACCCCAGCTGGAAGTCCATACTGGGATTTGAACCTGGGTTCCATCCCTGGAATCAGGGACCACCAGGTGTCACTCTTCACAAGAATCTAATACTCCCTGAACTAAGCTGGCAAAAGGGTGAGCCTGTGATACAGAGGCTAAAGCAACTGCCTAGCAAGTGAATCAGCCCAGGTTCAAATCCCAGTCTGGACTTCAAGCTGGGGTTAGGGTATGGCTTGCTGAGGACGGCATAATAAGCTAGAAATGACCATCCGAGTCTCCTTTCCTTTTTGGGTGAATTTTTCCTGTAAGTCCTGAGGTTTCACTGGGAGGGATCTAGAGATTGATGTGGCAACTTTTAAAAATGTTTCTATGTCCATGGGACAGATATTGAAGACTAGATGTGTGACCAACTTTGTTTGATCTTTCTGAATCTGATTATAGAAAGTGGTAACGCCTACCAAATGACCAATAGGAAGTTTTCTCCTATAAGCAAGTCAATCAGATGGGAGCGGCCTGGCTCCAAAGGGGCCTCAACAGCCTTGAATCACGGGAGGAATGAAATAGGATCTGACTGCTAACATTTGAACTACTCCAGCACCATGTGCCGAGATGCTTATGGCATTACAGTGAAATTTATTACCACAGGAGCTGCTGGGCAGCCCTTCTAAAAGATTGCCTGCAATCGTTCTAGAGTTTATACCTAGTTCTCTGCTTCAGGAAGGATTTACCGCTTTGATTTGTACTCTGTGTAGCTCTATAAATACTGATCTTATCCTGTTATATATGATGACAGCTGCAAACCTCTCTGGTGATTTATCTTCTGCCTGCGCGTTGTCTGGGAATGCTTTTTGAGCTGTGCTGTTGAGTACAAGAGGAGATAAAACAAAAGGAGTAATCCGAGAACAAGATAGCAGAATAAGCCATATCTAAGACTGATGACAACCTCTCTAGCTTCTGGACTCTTGGCTGAGGTCTTAGAGCAAAGCTGGAAAAGAGTCATGCTTGCTTATTCAGGCTTAAGATCCTGCAAGCACACCACTCCTAAATGCCTGCACGCTCCATTCCTCAACCTCTTCAGTTCTTACGTTCAAAGTAGAATGATTTAATTTCAAAGTTATTTATTTATTTATTTATTTATTTATTTATTTATTTATTTATACATACTTATACACTGCTTAACAGTGCTTTACAGCACTCTCTAAGCGGTTTACACCGTCAGCATATTGTCCCCCAACAATCTGGGTCCTCCTTTTACCGACCTCGGAGGGATGGAAGGCTGAGTCAACCTTGAGCCAGTGAGAATCGAACTGCTGAACCTTTGATGGCTAATGGCAGATGGCAGT
>JANHFO010002747.1:94972-109473 GCA_032468095.1 Pareas carinatus
TTAAGATCCTTTTCCCAATTCATCTTCATTACCCTTTGTGAGTTTCCATCTAAGTTTATAATCTTATAAATTTTACTAACAAGTCCCTTTAGCCCAATTTCTTCTTCCATAATTCGAGATACTAAATATTCAAATTCTGTCTTACTTCTGCTCATCAAGCAATTTAAAGAAGCAGAATAGAAAAAAGTATTGATACTTTTGAACTATGGTGCTGGAAAAGATTCCTGAGAAACCAGGAATAGTCAAGAAAACAAAACAAAACAAAAAGGCATTGAAGAAATCAACTCAAAGTTCTTACTCAAGGCACAACTTAAACAAGCATATTTGGGAACATTATGCAAAGGCCTAGATCTCTGGAGAAGCCTATAGTGCTAGGAAAGGTGGAAGGAAAGAGAAGGAAATGAAAGAGAAGATAATAGAAGTAGCAAGATGGATTGACTCAATTACAGGAGCAATGGATGCATTGACAGAAGACTTGAAAGATCAGAATAGAGAGACAGTCGTGGAGAAAGCCAAGAAGGCGATACCAACTTGGTGGCACAAAATCACTCCTATGTGGAACTTTTCAAACTTTTCTTTAATTTGATGTAGGGCTAGCTGATATATGGAGACAAAAAAACAGTAATTTGAAGGATTCTTTTCAAGAAGGGATCTGATCTGGATTTCAAAGAACTTGGCTATTAAGGTTTATAAAGCAGATATATTATCAAACACTGTTAAGGATTATAATCTTGTGAGTTTGTTTTATAAAATAAAATCCAATTCTTTTAGATAGAGACTGAATGAAATGTTGCTACAAAAAGCAGTAGCAAAGTATTGTGAAAACAAATTAAAATAATTTTTGTAGGTAATTTCAATGTAGGTAAAGGCACTGATTAAAAGAATGGTTTGACAAGCAAGTAAAACTTTTATTAGAGATTATTTTATAAACTGTAATAATGAATTTGGAAAGAAGAACCAAGCAAAAATACAAGCTATTTTGGAGGAAATAAAGAGGAGGGGGGAAGACAAATGAAAGGAATTTCAAAAGAAGATAAGAATTTCTCAAAAGCAAATTAAACTATTACAACTATTATCTATGATAACACTAAGAGAAATGGAAATAAAAATTAATTATGTAAAACAAAAATTACTTAATTTGCAGATAAACCAGGAAAATGGCTAGCATATAAAATGACTCACTTGGTTGAGTTAGAATGAATGAACGAATGAAATGATAAGAGGGAAATACATCTATAATAGACAATGCAGCCATACAAACAGCATCTCATCACCATTATTCCAATTTATATAAAGGAGGTGATATCTCGCTAAAGAAAATAAGTCGGATATCTAAAGAAATAAAATTTATCAAGGATTACAGAGGAGTAGAAATAGATTATAAATAGACCTATAACAATAAGAAAAGTTGCTGAAGATTTTAAAAAAAGAACAGGAAAGATATCTGGATCAAATGGATTGCGAGGTTCTTGTGTTTTAAGGATAAACTTTCACAACTTTTACAAAAAATGATAAATTTTATCTTAAAAGGGAGGAAAAATTTTAGAGGCTTGAAAAGAGACCAGTATAACACTAAAGTTAAATAGGGACAAAATTTGATTTTAACAAAAAACTATAGCCCAGTATCATAATAATGATTACAAGATATTCCTCAATTATTAAATCTGATAAATGTAAAATAATTTTGTAAAAAAATATTTATGAAGACCAATGCAGATTTTTACCTAAAAGAAAGTTAAAGGACAATGTTATAGATGTGCTGGACATTTTGGAATATTTAGAGCAACATAATGAAAAACAAGCTGCATTGATTTTCTTAGTTGTAGAGAAGGCTTTGACAATTTCAATTGGGCCTCTTTATTCAAGGTTTTGAAAGACATCAGTTTTAGGAACAATTTTATAGAATGGGTAAGACTGATTCATTCATCACAGAAAGCACAAATAATTGTTAATGGACATATAACAAAACCATATGAAATACAAAAAAAGAACAAGACAAGGATGCCCAATGTCTCATCTCTTACTTATTTTGGTTCTTGAAATACTAAATAGAGATAGAAGACAAGAGAATTTTGGAAATGAAGATTTAAAAAGAGACTTAAAAGTTTAGGGCTTTTGTAGATAATTTATGTTGGTTCTGGAAGATCCTTTAAAGAAAACTGAAATATTAATGGACAAATTAAAATTATTTGGTGCACTAGCAGATCTGGGGATCATTATGTCAAATATGACTGTATGTTATTTCAAAATAGTTATGCTAAGACACAGAATGAAATTAAAAATATATGTTAAGATGTGGGAAACTACAATTGTTGCTAGAAATAATTTCTTAGATAAAAATGAATGTTTTGCTTACAATGATGTTTTCATTTCAGATAATACCTGTTTTGACAACTGATGCTCCATTTAAACAGTGTCAGGAGGTTATGTCTAAACTTGTGTGGCAAGGGAAACAACCCCAGGTTAAATATAAAGTATTATAAGATGCAAAGGAAAGAGATGGATTGGGCAGACCTAATTTGAGTTTGTATTTTGCAGCCTGCTGTTTGGTTTGGATGAAAAGTGAGTGTTGTTGAGAAATAGAAGTACACGACTTAAGTTTTGAGTGGTGTGGATATTTGTGACATGATAAAGTCAAAGTTAATGGGGATTTTTAAAATTATTATTTTAGACGCACAATATTGAAAATATGGAATATGGAAATTCAAATTGTGCTCAAAACATCTTTGTGCACAAGAGGGATTTTATAGATAAGAAATAATAGGCAAATCCAAATGGCTGACTTATCACAAAATTAGAATTTGGACAAAAGAACCAGTGCTTTTTTTGTCATAGAACGCACCGGAACACATTCCGGCACCTTTTTTTTTTGCCTTAAATACAATAAATTAAATTTATGTTAAGAACTGAATATGGAATTTTTTAAATAAAAGATTAACAAGATGTGAGTTCCAGCACCTTTTTTCTTACAAAAAAAGCACTAAAGAGAACTATAATATAAAACCAAGTAAAGAACTGGTGGCAGAGGGATATAGTTTTCAGCGATTTCCTTATTTACAATTATTAGAAAAGTTTAAACTCAATAAAAGACTTTGTGATTTTGAAAATTGTAAGACTGACTTTGAAATAGAATTATGTATATGTAATTGCTAAAATGGATACATTTTTAATAGAAATTTGAAACAAGAAAAACAAGTGAAAGAATGCATGATAAAGTGGTCTTAATTCCTTGTTATAATATGCAGTTGTAACAATGAAAAATATATGACTGAAAGGATTAAAATTAACATTATATTATAATCTTAAAAAAAATTCAATGATTTTTATTATTTTCCATTTTACCAGATTTTAATACATCCACGACAAGGGGGAGCAGTACTCCCCCAGAGAATTTTTATAAAGTGATGTACCATTATAATATATTACCAGAGAAATTATCTAGAATGTTTTCAGTGTTTTGATACTTCAGGGGTTTCTACAAAGAAGAGACAAGCTATTCCCCAAAGCACCTGAAAGCAGGACAAGAAGCCATGGATGAAAACTAATCAAGGAGAGAAGCAACCTAGAACTAAGGAGAAATTTCCTGACAGTTAATCGGTGGAACAACCTGCATCCAAAAGTTGTGGGTGCTTCAATACTGAAAGTTTTTAAGAAGAGATTGGACAACCATTTGTCTGAAATACTATAGGGTTTCCTGCCTGAGCAGGGGGTTGGTCTAGAGACCTCCAAGGTGTCTTCCAACTTTGCTTTCTATTCTATTCTATTCTATTCTATTCTATTCTATCCTATTCTATTCTATTCTATTCATCCAAATCTATGTTGGAAATATGAACAAGAACAACAGATATTTTACATTTTTAGTGGACCTGTAAAAAAGCTAGAAAATTCTGGATTGATATATATACACTAATTCACAGGATTTTAAGCATTAATATACAATTGAGACCAGAGGTTTTTCTTTCAAGATTGATGGACAAACACTTGAGTGGGGAAAGTCATAGAAGTATATTTTGGTACTTAGAATTGCACCAAGATTAATGTATGTACATAGATGAAAAGATTTAGCACTACCCACAATGAAGGAATGGATGGAGAAAAGATGGAAGTGGCTGAGATGAACAAATCCATTTATTTGATCAGAGAAAAGAAAATATTTATGTTTATTGCTAACTGGAAACCTCTTTCTTGCATGAAAGAGAAAAAAATGAACTTGTGATATATGGTTTTGATGATTAGATAGAATAAATTATAGACAGAAGAGAACTACATTGTAATCATATGGTAAGAGGTAAATTCATGTTGTTGTACTTATAACTGATGTGAAGAAAATCAGAAGCTACTTCTTTGTATGATTTATTTTCATGCATTCGTGTTTTTCTCTTTCTTTCTTAACTTTCTCTCATTTTTAGCCATCTTTGATTTCTTTCTTCTTTTTTTTCTCATTTTATATTAATTTGTATTAGTCTTTATCTTATTTTATAAAAATCTCTAGCATAATTATACCAAGAAGGAAGTTGGCTTTGTAGTCTTTATAGATATCTCATCTGTTTTCATACTGACTGTGAATCAAAAGTTTGATGTTTCTAAGTACCAGGACATGCTGATAGAAACAGTGGAATGGATGCAGTGGGAAAAATAGAGAACAGGTTTAAAATGGCCTTCCTTTCATAGAAGTTGTTTAGATCACCAGATTAAATCTCATTAAAGAAACTTTTGACAACTCTACTCAATAGAGAAGATGACCAACTATGTCTAGGCCAGCATATGTTCTTCTTTATCTATTGGATCTTAACAGCATGACAATTATGTTATTAAATTGGCACTTATAATATGAAAGAAAATGATGCAATAAAAGAAAAATAATTGCAATTAGAAGTAAATTAAAATACATTCAATAAAAGCCAGGAATCATGTTGCTTCAGCATTCAGGTAGCAACAGGTCAGCTAGAGAGGTATACAGTGCAGATAATTCTCGACTTATGACCATAACTGAGCCTCAATTTTTTGCTGTTAAGTGAGACATTTGTTAAGTGAGTTTTGCCCTATTTTACAACTTTTTTGCCTCAGTTATTAAGTGAATCACTGCAGTTGCTAAGTTAGTAACATGGTTGTCAAGTTACAATGACTTCCCCATTGACTTTGCTTGTCAGAAGTCAATAAAAGGTGATCACATGAATTTGGGGCACAACAACGGTCATAAATATGAACCAGTTGTCAAGCATCTGAATTTTGATCACGTGACCATGGGGATGCTGGTAAGGTCATAACTGTGAAAAATGGTCATGTGTACCTTTTTTCAGTGCCATTGTAACTCTGAACAGTCACTAAACAAACTGTTGTAAATTGAGGATTACCTGTAGTACCTAATAGGCTCTGTACTTATAACCTGCCATAGTAAAACACACAATATCATTGGTTTAAAATACAGCATTCCTTTACCCTTTCCATGGCACCTATCACTCTTCAGGTTGGGATGCATTAGTTCTCTGTATTTTATTCTCTCAACATGACAGTCATAGCAGATCAGGGATTTCTCCTGAACTAGTATTCTACCTCCAAATGCTTTATTGACTACTGCTGAAGGAAGAGTTATTGATTAAGTACAGAACATTAAATCCTAAAATGTTGAGTCAAACTTTGAATCTTCTCAGTTCTTCCACCACAAGCAAAATCACCCTGTTGTTTCTGAAACCATAACATTCTGGATTCATCTCCAATATTTGCAATGAAGCATACACAGTAGAAAATCTGTATCTGCAAATAGACTCTGATCAACAGATTCTTATACAGTACCATTTCTGAAGTTTAATATATGGCACCATCAAACAATTTTGCATGGCTTTTGATATAAATGATCGTGAGAGGTCTTTGTGGTTAAGGTGAACAATTATTCCCTCTCCACTTTTGCAAAATCAGAGAAAAAATATTAGTTCAACTTTATTTTTGTTCAATGATAAGAACAGAAACTGCGAAAAGGAATGATAGTCTTAAGATCTTCAGATAAATACATAATATTGTGTTTATTCTGTTTATACAATTGCTTATACAGTTGTGGTAGGTTTAATTTAGGGATGTAGGTAGGGAAGAAAAGGATGTCTTATTGCTTTGGACATGTTTGCGTCTTAAGAAAACAATGTTTCCTTCTATTCTGAATGGAAATAGAATGATACACAAAGTCAGAGGTTAAATATTCATCTAGTTCTAAGGACTAGTGCTTAAAGATTTATATTATGTTATTGAGATCAAACTCTGAAAGATATATCCCTGTGACTCAGTGAGATTTTATTAATTTTCAAAATTTAAATGAAGTTGCTACCAAAACCCCAAATGGACAAAGCTTTTAACACTATTGTACTGAAATCCATACTGAGATAATTTAATAGGCTCCTTTCAAGTTGGTTAAAAAGCTGAGAAGTTAAACAATCACCCAATTTTTCCAGCTGAGAAATATATTTGATTTGAAATGGCCTGTATAATTAAAAATGATTTTTTCTGTCTTATAGGCTGATTAGTATTAATTGTATATTCAATTTATTTCATATTTGATAATATAAAATCCTTAGGAAATATTATAAATTCTAGAAATTAAAAAGCAAAAAAAAATCTATTTCTTCAGTTTTTTCCTTTTTTCTCTTTTTGATCAATTATTTCAGTAATAGATAAACAAATCAAACATTCATTAAAATTCTTCCAATATAATTAATTATCAGATGCTTAAAATATAAGGCTGCATTAAAATAAAAAGCCAATATTAATACTGACAATTTTAAAAGCCAATTTTAAAAGCCAATATTAATACTGACAATGATATTATTTCATTATAAACATGCTAATTAATAGGTTATTTTTCTAAATAAGTAGTATATGATGAGAAGATAGGAATTTAAAAAGTGCCTTATATCACAGGATTATATGTGCATTAAAATGGATGCAGGCACCTGAACTTTTCATTTTACAAACAACTGATGTGATCTAACAATCATAATATTTATTTAAAAATTCACTGATTCAATATGCAATTGATCTAATTGATTAAAAGTAGAAAATTCTTAATTAGCAAACAGAATATCTCTGCATTAACATTACGTTTAATACTGCTTCAGCTTGCTCTCTGACTGTGATAAGGAATGAAATGTTCTAATTTTGCAGCAGTTTATTCTATATTTCAAAAGATTTATTGCTGAGCTTTTGAAAATTCCCAACTATTTATCAATGAAAGACAGTCAAAGTCAATTTTGCTAAAATAAAATTTCTATTTTATGGAGGAAGAAAGAATGCAGTCCCCATCCCACCCCAATATAAGATAAAGGACACAGAATTATTTGCCTTGAAGTATCTGCATATACTTTGGTAACAGAATCTGTTGTTTATACACCTTTTTATACTGGGGCTGCCTTGATTGGTTGACATACTTTGAAATCAGTGACAATTCTTAGTCTAATGGTGTCCTGAAGGCTTTGTGGTTTGAAAGGGTCATCTATTATCCAGAAGCCTCTGCACTGTGAATTTCAGGGAGCGGTCTGCATAAATCCATTCATGTCATTGTAAAGAGGGAAGAAGGAAATACAGTAATGGCTCTTCCTTATTTGATACATTACTATTGTCTAACAAGTGCAAATTCATTCATAAGAAGAAGAATCATGTCCTATTTCCATTGCTTTTAATGACTATATTCAAAAAAGAATCCATTAAAAAAATCCTTACCAATGAATTTCTGTGGCATGAAACGTTTTCGCTTGGCAACATTGCTCGCTAAGCGGTCCAGAACAAGGGCCCGCTCAGTCCCCATTTCAGTTTTGATGTGCCTTTTCTCTGAACTTTCTAGATTGGGAAAAGTAAACAGAAAAATTAGAATAAAGTCCTTAAAAGCTAGTTTTAAAGGAAGAAGTATACACCCACAACTGTTCATTTAGCAGAGCTGCATGGGATTAACTGTGTGGTTTTTTCCCCCTTCTGCCTCTTTCTTATTCTCATACCTCCGTTTCACTAATGTGGTCAGCAGAGCTGGAGCAAAACAGAAGACACATCTAAATTCTGCAATTCTCAGATTCACAAAGCCTCACAGAATTAACATCTTGATTATACACTTCCTCTTGTTAATGAACAAGCTTGACCTGGTAGTTTGTGAAACACAGAGGAAGATCTTGTCCCACCCAAATTTCCATCTGATTTTGAGAACAATAGCAAGACACCTGCAGAATGGCCCCTGAAAATGTAAAAGGCAAGGGCACATGGTGAAAATTCAAACCCTTGAAATACTGACCCACGGAGATGAAATCTTACTATCTCCACCCTATGAATCATTACTTATTAGTAGTAGTTACAGTAATATTAATGATTGCACTACATTATCACTAGGTTATATGCAAAATTACTTAATAAGAACAGACTGCTCTAAGACTATTCCACATACAAAGCATTATGTAAAAATTATGATTATAGTAGAAGAAATAAACTTTCACAACAGCATTTCATGGTGACTGGGTTCATACTACATGCTAAATTCTATCTACAATTCATTTTTCTCTTAATTTCAATGGAATAATATAGACGTATTTTGTTTTATTAGGGTTTAGATCACCATAAAGACAAAACAATAGAATGTAGGGGGTTTCTTCATTGACAAATGTTCTTATTACATCTTATTATAATGATTTGCCCCACAGTCAAACCAAGGAGGTAGGTTTGCAAATGGAATAATTGCCATAATAAAACTGCCTCATTTTTCCATTTTGTTAATATTTAGTGAGTCTTAGTGAGTTTTTCCATCATAGCTATATTCCAATTCCATTCAATGCAGAAGTACACAGTAACCTTCTCCAAGGATAGTACTAAAACCATTTTTTCATTCAATGATACGTCTTCTTATAAGATTATAAGATTAGATTAAGAATTTCTTAATCTAATATAACTTTGAAGAGCAGTTGTCCAAGCAAGTTTCCTGAATATTCTTATTTTGATCTTGACTTGAAGCAGATAATTTCCCCAGTAATGTGACTTTTCCAAAGTGGGCTTTCTTTCTTTTCTCCAAAAATATTTCAATTGCCCATTTTTTGAAGCATGAACTTAGATTATAGTCTTTTAATTTATCTAATAGTTCTTTAAAAGTTCTGAATAAAAAACTTCCTCTCCCTCACTTTTTATTCCTTTATAAATTAAATAAAATGTCCCCTAAAACCATAGATACATCTTGGAAAAGAAAAAAAATTAAATAAATTTTCCTAACATTTTTTTGTGTATAGTACATTTGTATGAAATGACTTGTAAAAATATTCTGCAAAACAGGCATTTTCTGTGAGCACCTTGGAAAAAGGTGGTGAATACATTGGGGCTATCGATAATTACTGTTGCCAGACTAACTAACTGATTGTTCATTAATAGACTATAGCAAAGCTGCATATGTAATATATTTTGGCAGTGTAGTAGGTAAAATACCTCATGCCGTTCTGATTAGCAACTAGTTAAGTATAATCATAAGAAGTGAATATGTAATTCAATCAACAATCATGCTCTAACATTAACAGATCTGTCTCAAGACGAACTGATCAAACTGAACTCTGATAGGAGTGGAATGTAATGAGGTTCAATTCTGTGTTTCAATTATTTTTGTTAGTCATTTGGTTGAGGAAAGAGATATAACAGTTATTAAATCTGATGATGATATAAAAGCTCTACAATACCTTCCCAAAGTATTTGTCTAAAACTTTGAGGACGTGCAAAATGATGGATTGGGAGGTTCCTGAGAGAATGCCTTCTCAGCAGTTCCTCATGAGCAGGCTTACCACTTCAATGCAAAATTTTGCTAAACAAAAAAACAATTATATTTCCAGAGTCTGTAGAAATAATAATGTTTTTGTTTTGTTCTGTTTGTGGTTTCACTTTTCCCTCCACCCACCTCCACTACATTTGACTTTTTAAGGAAGAATAATCATGCCTTGAGCAGGACTATCAATTCTGACCTTGGAAGTATGAATGAGGAAGAGAGGCAGCTATCAGACTACAGGAGAGAGAGAACTGCAAAAATGGGGGATGTGATTTTCAAGTACCAGAGTACAAACTAAATAGATTATCATACAGTAACTTTATGTCAGTGCAGTTACATGGGGAAAGAGTAGTAATTTTAAGATTGTAGTGCTTTGTAAGCTTCAATATTTTAAGAGCAGTTGAAGACAAGGTGATTTACAGGAAGAAATGCAATTCTTTCTAATGATCGTAATAGCTCAGGAAAAAAAACCCATCCATTTCTATTCTTTTTCTGGACTTTCTTGAGTAAAAATAACGAAGTGGGGAGAAAGTAAGTTATAATGAAATCAGTAATCATTCTGATCCACATACCAACTAAAATCAGGATAGGAATTAGGTTTTTGCCTATATTTGCATTTTGTCTCTTACATTAAAAATACCAAAATGCGTTATATTACTTGAAAATATGGTAACAATATCTAAACAAATATTATTTGGTTTGAGTTCCAAAAATAAGCAAATTTATCCTGGTCATTAGAAGAAAAGTGGTTTTAGATTTCCAATGAGACAGATTTCTATGTTGTGAGCATTGTTTTGATACATGTTATTTTTTAAAAATAAGTAGCATTTTTATTTCTTGCCCAGTCCTAACTCAAATGAAATCATTAGTTTTATTCAGGGTTATGCAAATTCATTCATCATGCTGGATCACTGTATTTGAGATCCTCTGCCCTAGAAGATTGAAATTAAATTTTAATCTTTACAATCTGTTAGGGAACAAGATTCAAGTGCACCAAACAGACTGGAAATGTGGTTTAGCAACAATATTTATGAAAAAAATCTATTCATTACAAACCAAACATGAGTCAATTAGCATCTGGCTGCAGAAACATTAAGTGCAACTTTAGGCTACATCAACAAAGGTATAGTTTCCAAATCTATAAAATTGTACTTCCACTTTATTTTACATTGGGCATCCCCCGTTTCAAGATTTCAAGATCTGTATTCCGTTCTGAGTGTATCCCTGCACTTTAAAAAAATGAAACAAACTGGTTGAACAAGGAGGTTCAGAGAAAAGAGCAAGGGCAATTTGAGGAATAGAAGCTACATCCTTCTCAAAGATATTGAAAAAAAAATGGAAATATTTAGCCTTGAAAAATAAAATCTGAGTACAATTAAAAAGCACAAGTAAAAGTCTAAGCAGGTGTTACACAGAAGATGGGAAGAAGAGGAAGTCTCCATTTGTTTGAATGTAAAGTAAACTGCAAACTGCATTTATAGTGCTTAAACTCTTATCATCATTTTATAATATAAAATAGTTATGCATTTCAGTCCAGTGTCACTTATTTTTATATTAACAATAAAATAAAACAAGAAGAACACAGGCTGCAAAATAGGAGCATAAATGAAAGCAATAGATAACAATACAGAAAATAAACTGATGAGACATTTTTGTTTAATTATTTAAATGATTGTTGATAGTCTAAACATTCTTTCACCAGACTTGGTCTTATACCAAATAACACGTAATCTGGAATTGTGGTTTTCAAAATATGTTCCTCTGAGTACAAGAAGTTTATCAGTAGTTTCTTATTGAGAAGGTTTACAAAAGCAGGCAAACTTTCTAAAACATACTTTGTCCTTAACATATTTTTCCTTTATTTAAAAGATAGGAACAAATGCTAAACATGCTCTAGTGTAACTCATCCACAACAAAAGCATACACACAGTTTTATTCTCAATCTCACACAAGCTACTTTGTTCTAATATGTATCTACAAATAAAACTTAAAACACATAAAAGCTTGGAAATTTATTTTTTACCAAATACCATCGATTCAGAATTTCAGGTCTTTGGGTTAAACATGTAAGAAGAGTGTGCTGAGAGGAGTTCAAAGATCTATCTAACCAGTGGTTTTTATTCTTCACAGAGGCCAAATTGATGGCTTAAAGACCCATTGCTATCTATGCCAAGAGAAGATGACTATGATCTGCCCCACTGAAAGGGGCTTGTCTTGAAAGAAAAGAGTGCTTAAAAGGCATTATACAGCCTGAAACACACGGACATAACATGGTACCACATATGAAGCCTGTAAATTTTGACAACTCAATTTCAAACTCAGAGTTATTTGAATTGGCTTTGATATTAGTCATAAAAATGGAACCAAGGCAGATTACTTAATTTGCCAACTTGCACTTTACACAGCAAGTGCTACTAAAGGCACAGGGCCATCAAAACACGCATTTCTTAAATCGCGCTCTGGAAATTAGTCAAAACTAGTGAGGGGGAAAGAGTATGATTACCACGACTATAACTTTTTGTTTCTTTTTAAGGACATTATCTTGACCAAAAATAGACGGTCCCACTACACAGCACACTATATACCAGCCTCTTTGGTGCAGCAGTTAATGCATCAGGCTAGATGAGTGAGTTCCATTTTTGCCTTCCCATAGGTCATTCTCCCAGTTAACACAAGTCAAGATTGGCTTGAAAGCACCAAAAAACCTAAAGTATGCAACATGCCTCATGCCTATTTTCAATTTAAGGATTGGGGGTGAGGAAGAATAATTCACATAGCTTTTAGGAAAGGCCTAATATTAGGTTCAATTTTGTTTTGCAGATGACATTCCTAAACCTCATGATGCTATCCCAGCGTTTGATGCAAATATTAGGTGCCTTTGTTAAAATGGCAGGATACTCCTTAAATTGGTCCAAAATCAGAATTAACACCTGTAGATGAAAATCTGGTTAGCCATCCATTTAAGTAACATCAATTCTATATTTTTACCATATCCATTAAATATCTATGTATGTATATACCAAAGGATATAACTCAATATAATGTAATGTAAATAAAATACAAAGAGAGTTTTTTTTCAGATATCAATAGATGGGAGTCATTAAACCTTATACTTTGTGGATAGGTAAATGGACTCAAAATGAATATTATTCGCAAATTATTTTATATTACTTTATATTTATATATTGTTAAATACAGAAGTCAACAATTGATGTTAATTTCCAATTGGGCAATTTTAGAATTATTTTGGAATTTTAGAACATTGATTGGAATGGACAGTATTAGGATCTAAATATACTAAAAATGGAATATCTCTTGAAACAATTGCATCAGGTAGAAAAGTATGGAATTTACTGTTCATTTTTGCTTATTTCCTTAGTTTTATATTTTTCAAATATTCAAAATTCCACCTCAAAATCCAGACATTTATCCTAAGTGTGACCTTTTCTGTGTACATTTCTAGTCCCCACAAACAACAGGGACATTTTCCAAATGTTTATATATTTTGTGCCCATTTTTCATCTCATGCACATTTCCTATGTAGGTTTTTTTATTGCAGAGTGCATTGCGATGGCTAAAAGTTTTTAATATGCACATATTTTTTTTTAGGGCATGTTATTTTGCTCAGTCTCAGTTTACAACTGTTCTCTGTTGTATTTGAAACACAACATCCAAACAGTTAACTAGAAGTTAACTAGAAGTTTTCATTGAGTGATTACTTAATTATTTATAAATAATATACCATCTCGCAGTACATATTTCTTTCCATGTGGCTTGAATATTGGGGGGGGGGAATACTCAGATCACATAATTTGAGTTGTCTCTATCCAATACAGTTTCAATAAGCTCCACTCTAAAGAAAATGCATGCAAATTTCTCTAATAGGAATCAGGTCTGCTTAAGCTGATTTAATGACATAGGTAGGTAAATTTGTCACTCATGGATTGTTGGTTTCCCATTTTTTCCAAGTCAAATGACCATGTTACAATTTCTCATGCAATATAATCACATAATCAATAGGTCATTATAAAATTGTATATGGAATACTTAATATTTTTAGGCTGTATACAATAAACTCAATAAAGATTTTATGTGCATTTTTCTAATAGATGCATTTTCCATTTATTTTATCCAGCTATATACATTTTTGCAAAAATGTTTTGCTAATAGATGTGTTTTTATTTGAAATACCAAGCAAAAATGCAAAATAAAGTTGCAACTATAGAATAAATACTTCAAGTTAAGAGAAAATGTAATTTAAATTAGTTGATAGAAATAAATCAGTTCCTAGTCATGCACTTTTATAATCCATCATCAATCTCCTTTGAGCCACTACATGTTCTGAAAAGGATCCAAATAATACAATCATTATGTTTGCTTCAATTAATTCATCAGAATCCACAAAAAGAAAACATTAAAAGTTTGTCACCTTGTAGGTGTTCTCCATTTTAAAACTCCTTCAAACTTCCTTCGTTGCTTGGCTCCCTTAATTTCAGTCGCCTTCTTTTAAACTCTTTTTGGAGAAATTGGTTTATTTTCCTCTCTTAATCAGACCTGCAGAGTCTTTGTTTAGTGGAGTATGGTAATAAATTAGTTCTTCTTAGCAGACTAGATGTTTTTATCTTTTTATAGCTCCTTTTTGCTTCTGCCCTGGTGTTAGTTTGAGCATCTCCACGTTCTTGCCTTAATGGCGCTGAGCGCCCTTTCTTTCATCTGATGAATAGGAGTCAAAGCGGTG
>JANHFO010002748.1:0-23021 GCA_032468095.1 Pareas carinatus
GGGGCTTTTTGTTTGTTGCTTTTGTTGCTTTTCCTTTTCTGTTTTCTGTTTTCTGTTTGGGAACCACACACTTAGACACACATTCTTTTGGTATGTGGGGTGAGGTTGCCAGCTTGAAAAGCCCAGGCTGTCCTCAGCTTAGGACATTTTGCTTACCAAAAGCAATGAATGCAACAAAGAGGAAGCCCATCCACCACTGCAGCCATACAGACAAATCGGCCTTCAGGGCAGAGCCAACCTCCGTCCTCTACCCTCTGACAGCCCACTGGCTCTCCATCGGGTGTCCGTAGCCAGTTGTCCAAGTGGCGAGATACTCGTGGCGAAATAGCTCACACCAAAACAACGGCACCAAGAAGGCCGCAATGAGTTGGCGGTGGCGAGTCAGCCACACCGAATCGTAATAGACCCTTATAAAAAATGTTTGGAAGCTGTTATTTCAGCCAAAGGATTATTACAAGTTCTGGATGCAACTTTTGCATCTACTATGCTTGCTTTTTTTTTTACTTTGTATGTGTAAGTAATAGCATATAAATAGTAAATTTCCACTCAAATTTACAGAAGGCTGTTATCTTTAATTTTGTTCCATGCAGACGGTGATCAATTTCTGTTCACCTAGACATTTGTCAAAACATACAATTTGACTAGAGGTAACTAAACATTGTCATGCATTTCTGCCTATTGAAGAATTGGCCTATTTAGAGAAAAGGGCTACAATTTAGAGGTCTGTGTGCAACTTATGACAAATGAGCATTAGCATGTAAAATTGTTTTAATCTGTCACGCTACATAACATATGGATGAAAAATCTGGGACCATTAAATCCATCTGTTTTTCTTCATCGTCATTTCCTCATCTGTTATTTCAAAGTATTTTGTGGGAGAGGAGTTGCAACTAGACTCTTCCTTTTTTTTCCTTTCTAAATTCTGCACTTAGGCACTTTAGGCCGACTTTAAATATGTACCACAGCCTAGCTAGTGTGTTTGTTTATTACTTATTTTCTGTTTGACTTCTCTCCTTTCCTTTCTTGTGCACGCAAGAAGCACTTTCATGAGGTAAGTCTCCACGAGCCCTTAAACTTCACTTGGAAAAGTGGGTGTGCAAATGTCTCACGAGTTTCTAAATTCTCATCTCTTCTTCTGTGCAGGTGGCTCAGGGCATATGAGAGTGCCAGTTCCTTCCATTTCAGCAATTACTTTGTTGGCTTTCTGTCCGAGACTACAGCCATCTTGGCAGGATCAGGATTTACAGAGGAAAAGGAGAATTTGAAATGGTGAGTGAGGTGGAAGATGGTGTCTGGAATCCTTTGCTTAAAATATTAAAATTCTCAAAGCACAATTGGAAACAAAGTGGGCAAATCAGAAATGTGTTAAAATATATATGAATAACCTAATCTGGTAAAGCTTTTGATATGATACATTCTAGGAATGAGGATCGTTTTTCTTTTAGATTTTGGTAATCCTCTTACTTTTGTTGCTGTTTTTATTCCTAGTCTTCTTTTAATCTTTCTCTCAGATTTTCTCCAATGAGCTCAAGGTAAAGTGCATGACTCCTATATGGAAAAAACCAACAAAAAATAAAATAAATTATGAATTCTTTGCTGCAAGATATACTTTTCCACAGCGGTTTTCTTCCAAGGGGCAGTTAGAAGGAAGTGCTGATTTCTTAAAATGACATTTATTCACAATCAATTTCATGCATATTGCGTATATTTAGTTGAAAGTCTCCCGTAATTTTTGCACGTCCATCACCTATTAGTTTATGCAGTTTATGAAACATCATTTTTTGGATTCCTTCTCCTCATTCATCTACAGCAGTGGTTCCCAAAGTGGGCGGTACTGCCCCATAGGGGGCGGTGGGATGGCTTAGGGGGGCGCTAGGAAGCCAGGGGGCAGCAGGGGGACGCTAAGAGGTCAGGGGGATGCTAAGAGGCAGGGGACGCTGCCAAGAAGGTGCAGGGGTCGGCTGGATGCTGGGCGCGCCGGGACTTGCACTCCTTTTCAGTCCCTACCGAGTGGGACGCTATTGCTGCCCGCCCCTCCCGGAAGACGCCACGCGCAGCCCATTTCCAAAGGGGACTGCAGCCTCGGCCTCTCCCAGCCTTTTTCCAGCCTCCCTTTTAGCAAAAATTCCACAACGCCCCTTGGTCCCCTCTCTGTCTCTCCCTCCACTTCTCCCTGTGAGAGCGTCCTGAGCTTGGCCTGCGCGCCCAGAGTGCCCAGAGCTTGGCCCATCCCGCAGGAGTGTCCGGAGCTCAGCCTGAGTGCCTGGAGCACTCAGAGGTTGGCCCATTCCACGGGAGCATCCGGAACTCAGCCTGCGCGCCCAGAGCGCCCAGAGCTTGCCCCCCCCCAGACAGGAGCGTCCGGAGCTCAGCCCTGCATTATGGTCGACTGGCGAGCGAGTACTGAGGGGGAAGTGGAGTGCGAGAACAGTAAGTTTTTACTTATATGTGCGTGTCTGTGTCTGTGTGTATGTGTCCATGAGTCTGTCTGTCTCTCATTCTCTCTCTCTCTCTCCCCCTCCCTCTCTGCTTCCCCCCTCTGTGTGTGTCTGTCTCTCTCTCTCTCTCTCTCTCTCTCATTCTCTCTGTCTCTCTCCTAAGCAGGAAGAAATATCATACTAAAATATGTAATACTTAGATAAGCTTCAATTATTTTGTAATAATTAAACTAACTTTAATAATTTTTCTACAATTATACAACCTTTAAAGATTGTGTAAATGATTAAATGAGCATTTATGATATTGTTATAATTAAATAAGCTTTTTTAATTTTGTTACATAAAATAGGTGTCTTTTATATTAATAAAATGGAAGTTCCCTGATCATTATTTTACAAATGTATATTAGTGGACTTCGGGATTTCAGATTATGAAATTGGTGGTCCCTGAGGTCAAAAAGGTTGGCGACCACTGTTCAAACAAAGAAATTGACTTCAGATTACTGAACGTGATGATTTAAGACTCTTGCTAAGTGACTTAAAACCAAACATTGGAAACTGATATCACTTCATCAAGCTCATCCATCACATTAAGAATTTACTGAACAGTGAAGTAGTTACTAAATTTTACTGAGTTTACTAAGTTATTAATTACTAAGGTTCTTGATAAATGACTATCACACTCTGAAAACCTAGTCTCACTGGATCATGTTCAACAATTTTGTTGAATTAACATTAACTAAAAAGATTTTTTTAAATTGGATTTTGAATAAATGTACAATTAATTGTTACAGTTTTGAATTTTACTGTTTCTATCTTCCTTAGTGGTTCGTGTAAACCGCTACTCCAAATAATGCTATTTATAGGAGGTGGGGTGAGGGTGAGGGCACTGAGGCTGAGTTTGTAGCACCAAGGGGGCGATGGACTGAAAAAGTTTGGGAACCACTGGTGTAGGTGTATTGTGAATGAACTTATTTGCACAATCTGGAATCTGCATCTATCCCTGTGCATTAACTGCAGTTACCAGAAATGAAAAATGGAATTATAATCTTTCATTTCCTTATTTCATTTCTCATGTTTTGGAAGCAGTATAAACATCTAAGTTTATGAATACTTCTCTGATGCACAGTCATATAATATTCTGTCAGGGAGAATATTCCTGGAGTAGATTGGAATAATTTCTTCTCAAAAGAGGTTAACTGACTTTGGAAAAACCCACTAGCAGTTTTGTAATGATTTTACAATATATAGTATGCTCTAACTCTTACCATTATTCCTATTTTGCACATGGAATGCAGAAGTAAAGGGCAATAACGTGCCCAAGTTCAGTCAATTTGACCATAAAGTCATCCAGAAAGAATTTATTACTGTTACAATACTTTCAGTTTTCATAGAGTTTTAGAAAGTTCAAGAGGACAGTTCTCAGCCCAATGACTTTCTAATAGAAAAGGTAGCAAATGTAAAGAAAGTTAAAAAAAAAATTATATTTGAACTCTTTTTTTTAATTTGCCTCTGAGTCAATGTTGACTCCTGGCAAATACCTAGACAAGTCTCCGCCGTTTTCTTGGCAATGATTCTTTAGAAGTGATTTGCCATTTTCTTCCTCCTAGGTTGAGAAAGAGTGACTGACCCATAGTCACTGAGCTGGATTGCCCTTATGGTTAGTTACAGTAGGAAAATAGAAATTAGATTTGGGAAAGATTCAAAGAGCAAAAGCAGGAGCATCACACAGGTGCCTGGAAAAGCAAATCGAGAAACTGAAGAAACAAGAGAGTTTAAAGGGCTCAAAGTGAGCACTGGATGTGGCCATAGGATTATTTGTCTGTAGATTTATTTTGAATAATTGATATGACCACTTATCTGACAGCGGTGAGTTTTTTCAGCTTATGAAAATTTTGAATTCAAAATTTGAAGCCCGCTCTGTTCAGCTGAGTTGTAATACTATAGTGAGAGTCTTTTTTGTAAAATAAACAAGATACTGTTCCATACAAGGAACAAACAAGTATAGCTGGTAAAGAGAATTGCATGGTGCTTTTTTTGTTTTTTGAGAGACTGGCTTGTACCTTTGACTCCTGGTGGCTGTCTGAACTAATTCCTACAGTTTTCTTGGCAAGATTTCAGAAGTAATTTGCCGTTGCTTTCCTAGGACTGATCATTGCTTAAATTATACTGCTTGAGTGTGTACTCATTTGTCTTTATCTGAAAAGTGATTTCCAAAAATTTTTGAGTTGAGAAAGGTTACTTGTGAGTCAAAGCTGATTTTGTCATTTTGTATTTTATTTAATATGCAGATTAGTCCTAGGACACAAATACTTGGGAAGTCTTAGATAACTTAGAAATGTACTTGCTTGATTATTCCTCCCTCTTCCTGAAAAATATTGTATTGTGAAGTTTTTATAAGATATGTGTTGACCTAAGATAATACATGAATCTTTTTCCCCCCAGATCAGTCAATGGTAGACCTGAGACTTTCAACAAAAACTATGTCTAAACATATTGGAGAATCATTTAAGGTGAGATTTCTAAAGATATAATAGGTTGAATCTAGATTTAGTTGATTAATTCAGCATTCTCCAACCTTTCTGGGTTGGTGGCCCGGCACACAGAATAGGAAGTGGTTGGTGGTGTTCTACATAGAGTCCAGTCTCTAAATATCCATTTTCAGGGAAAGCGTAGTTTTACAAATACCTAACTTTAACTTATTGTCAAGCAGTGTTATTGGACACTTGTGAAAACCTGATTCATTAACTGTTTTAAGGAAAAGACTATAGGGGTCTCTTATTTTTCAACTGAATAGACTTATTCAGAACTTGTCTGCTGTACTTAGTATCATCTAGGTATGTTTTGAATCTACAGCTCCCAAAATTTCCATCCTTTTAAATGTGTACTGAAATTGCAAAGTGGTTTTAGCGAAAGTTTTTAATACATATCACATCTGAATTAATGTTTAACGTACTATTGCTAAAATTCATTAAAGCGGTTTAGAAATTGTAGTACTCCTAGAATATAGTAGCTCAATTTGAATAACCTGGAATTGTTTTTGCTTGTTTTCTGCCATCTCCAGTCCCTGTCATCCCTTGTAGAAAGAGCAGAAGGCTTCTCAAAAGCATTGTCTTTACAACAAACTTTGGAACAGTGCAAACTCCATCAAGAAATCATGTTTGAGTCTGAAGTTAAAGAGAATAAAAACGACATCAAAAACCTTACATCACAAGTGGAAGTTACTCCCTCACAAACTGCTAACAGTAATTCTATTTTACTCAAAATAAAGAGATCATCATGTTCTCCACAGAGACACTACCCACTCCGACAAAGAAAACTTAGTCATGATACATGAACACTTTTTTGAAGAGATCATTGCATAGCCATTCAGTTTTTCTAAAAAAAACTTTTATGTAGCATTCTTAGTAATCCCCCTGGAATCCATATAACCAAACAAATTTTGTTTGATAGTGATGAAGCTCGATATTGGATCCCTTTATATAGCTACTTTGTAAATACTTAAGCATATTATTAAAATTGAAATTTTTTCTTTGAAACTAAACTTGCCTACAGTATATTACAGCAGAATGAACTTCTAAAAAGACTATGATTGTTTATGAAAACAAATGCTTTAATGATAATTTCTCGGAACATGAGGTAAGAGGCTCTTGATCCATGAAGTTGTACATTTCCATGGGAAAGATTCTTGCTGAGTGAAACTTCAGAAAAACTATGAGCAAAGCAACTGGAGTTTCAGAAAACTACTCCTGAAATTTCTGAGGCAAATAGAGGAGTTTCTAATTCCCTGTAACTGTTTATGTATTTCTAGATCAGTATAATTTTAAAATGAGCTCAGCTTGCATATATGGTCATTGTAGCTATAAACTGGAATTAAAGATTAAAGGATTTAGCTGCAGATTGAGACTTCACTACACTCTAAAAACTAATGAGGAATAAGTGTTGTTTGAATGGTGTTAATATACCTGCTTTTTCTCTCCTGCATTCCCTTTTCCCTTAGCCATGACAAGTCTTCTGGGAATTTGATTGGAGGGAGGAAGTATGATGTACTTACACATTACAATTTAGCAAATATTCAAATTGCAAAGAAATATCAATTTTTGTATTCCCTAGAAACTAGGAATAGTGAATGTTTTGTTGATTTTCATGGAATGCAAATTAAAAGAGTCCCAATTAAATTGGCCTTCAATCTGTATCTCAGAAAGATATAGTAATTGTAAGATTGCTAATCTATATATTACTTAAAAACCATCTGTGCATAATATAATTTTACAGTTATAGTAAATTAATTTTACAATAAGGTGTTTTCCACTGAAATTGCTTTTAAGTTTATATTCTCAAGAAGCAGAAATATTTTTTGTTATAGCCAGTCTTTGAATATATAGATGTCTTTTTTCTAAATCAAATTAGAGTGTAATTTGACTTGAATACAGTAAGAAAGCAATGTGACAGAGCCTAATAGGCTTGCTTAAGCAATATATATTCAAGGAGATCTATACAGAACCAATTCTGGACTTGGGATTGCTAGAGGTGTGTTGTAAATTACCTCTGTTTTCCCTTAATATTTTTTAATTTCAATTCCTCCAGGGTTTCTGAACTCCAAATCCCTTTTCATTTCATTTGGATTTTAAAACATAATTGAGATCTATAGATTTTTAATATCTATATTATTATCTCATTTTCTTTTTAATAAAATTTACTGCAAATATATTGTTTCTGAAAAATGAGAGCCAAATTGTTCACATGTTTAAGGTACCAGACTACAAACCAAGAGACTGTGATTTCTAATCTCACTGGCTGAACGTTTTTGGGCCATTTTCTCTCTCTCAACGTTTGACACCTCGCTCAAGTGAGAAGCCAGTCAGTCAAATCCTGTTACAGCCAATGGATCAGCAGTAAGTTGATCCACCCCCAAATATGACATTCTGAATCAGCAGGGTTCTTTTTTTCCTCTGCTGACAGACAGCTGGCTTTGCAGCCAAAGCTGACTCTTTGGTAACATCCTTCCCAGATTTGAATGGTAGCTACTAGGAAGGACCCTTGGACAAGTGTAGACTTACTTGATAAGAGGACCTACAAGGTTGCAATTTTCAGTGGGAGTGGTTGGGCCACTCCATCTTTTCCTTCCAACTGCCTGTTGTCTTAAGAAAGTCTGGGTTTTAACAGCATGTTTTGATATTTTCTTTTATTATTATTATTTTTACTTTTAAATGTTAAATCAGTGGTTAAATGGTGATCTAATTTAACCCACTGCTGGATCTTAAACTGTTTTTTTAATGTTCAGTTTATTGTTTTACTGTTGTAAATCACTTCTGCTTCCTCTGCATGGAAGGTATGGCAAACTCTGAGTAGTGAAAGACATCTGATTTGATTTACATTTGTATCAAACTTTCACTGCAGGGATTTCGAACTTGATCATTTTCTTTAAAGCTCTGGCCTTAATTTTTTTTTCATTTTAGATGAAAATCTATCTTTTTTTATGCTGGGAAAGTTCTTTTCAGTGTTTTTCAAGGCTAATTTGCTATGGTGCTTTTCCTGTCCTTGAGAGGAGCTCTTTACAAATGTCTGTAAAAGTTCGGAGGCAAAAGTTCTGGACTATGTCAAAATATAGTCAAAATGTAAGCAATATATCACGACAAAACTGTTTTGGAAAGTTGGGGGGGAAAGTACTTTTCAACTTACAAGCCCAATTTAAATATTTGACTTAAATGTTTGATAAAATAACAGTGGTTTTCAGCCACTTCAGAGAAGATAACCAGATGCAGGTAGAACCAGATTTACAACCAGATGGATTGGAATGTAATTTGCTCCTGGCAAATCTGAAGGATGGGGCTGATTTGGTAAAAATGTTGGTTAGAGGACTCTGGAAGAGGTATGGATTTTAAAGACTTAAAGTTGATAGAATTATCCGGGAATGAACTCAACTTTTTCAAGAAGATTAATGGAGATTGGAGAATGGATTTATTATATCCAATCAGAAAACAAAGTTTAAGATGTTGAGTACAACTTGCAGGAGGCTTTTTTGAACAGCAAGTGCTGTGGAGATATACACATCAAACACTTATGATTTGGGGGAATAAAATCCAACTTAGGCAAGATCTTGATTAATACAGTATCTTAAGGAAAAGCCTTATTATTAAGAATCAATTAAAGATATTTGAACCTGGATAGGCAATGATTGTGGTGATTTATAGTAGATCAGAAGCCATTGTGGACTCTGCTAGACTCTTAAGAGAGGGTTTTGAAGTTTAATTTAGCTGTTGGGTTTACTTGTTAACCATGTTTCCATATAGTATACAAGCTTCTGATACCCGTGCTCCACTACGGAGATTTCTTGCACTGCTCCTACCTTCCTTCCTTCCTTCCTTCCTCTTTCTTCCCCTCCCTTCCTCTCCCCTCCTTCTCTCTAACTACCTTCTCTCTTTATCTCTCCCTTCCCCTGCAAATCATTTGCTGTCCTGGCAGCCTCGTTTGGAGGACCGCATGGCCTATACAAAAGCCAAGGCCCCATTCTGAGGGCCGGATCCAGGTCGGGGAGGGTCGGAGGACCGGATCCGAGGCCAAGGCCCCTTTCGGAGGGCAGGATGCGAGGTGTGCAGCCAGGTAGGACCTGCTGAAGGTGGTGTGGTGGAGCCAGGTGGGCAGGGGTCGCAGGGGATAGGATGGGGGTTTGGGTTAAAAGGGAAATAAGCAGCCTACTGTGTTTCTGTTTTTCTATAAGACTCCACTCGCACTGCTGCTAATGGTGATCTGGACAGAAAAACCCAAAATCAAACAACAGGCTGTAAAAGCCCTCCAATCAGGAGAAAAGAAACATGGTGTCGGATAGTTTGTCCAATCACAACCCTCTACCCATCCTGAATTTAAATATGGCAATAAATCTTAAATAACTCACGTAAAACTTAATGTTTTTAAAAATCCTTTCTTAGTGAGCACCTAGATAGCAAGATGAAGGTATGTACCTACTTTCATCTTTGTAGCTTGTATACTTTTGGAGATCTCGTGATCAGTCAGACAGTGAGTAAGTGAGTGAATGAGTGAATGGTATTTCACAAATATATAGTTAGATTGTTGTCAAGAATTTGGATGTATCTAATGAGCAGATTCCACTGTTATACTGCCCTTACAGCTAGGACATTTCTTCCTAATATTCAGTCATATTTCACTTTCCTCTAACTTAAATGTATTATTTTTGCCTTGAAACTGTAAAGATGCTGTTTAAAAATTGCTACTGATATAATTGTCAAAACAACAAAAATAAACTCCTTCAACTGAAGAAGACTTAAGCTGTTCTTTGTTATGATTATATTACTCCAGAGATTTTTCTTTTTCTGAGGGTAATGACAAGAATGCATAGAGAAATAGATCCCTTTGGTCTTAATACATGAAAGCCACTGTAGGTACAAAAAGTTGGTTTCTCAGTGAATGAGAAGTCCTTTGGCCTTCTTAATTTTTGCTGGTTTAGGTCTAGGATGCTTGGGTTTCCAAATATTTCTTCTTTTCTGTTAGTAAGAAACCAGACATATCTCAAATAACACAGCAATATTATTTCTACAATGGTAACACGAGTCCAATCCTCTGTGAGGATTTCTAAAAACATCTTTAACCAATGACCACTCAGCTTCTGATTGCAGACCTCACCATTTCATATAGCAGCCTATTGCACTTGCTAACAGCGGGTGGGTTCCATTTGGTATCTAGCTGAATCATTTTTGTTGCGTTTTTATTAAATTGGTTCGGGTCCTGCCCTCTGGGTCAATAGAGAACTTCACCCCTTCTTCAGTGTGTCAGCCTTTACTATCCTTTAAACATTATCATATTGTCCTTCAGTTCTCTCTTCTATAGACGAAAACATATCCGAAACCTTTAAGCATTTCTTTTAAGTCCTTGGTTTCGAGATCCTTTACCATATTGAACTACTATTTGTCACTAGCCTTTTTTAAACTGTGGGGTCTGCTCCGAAGTGGAGTGGAGCCATTATTTATTAAAGTTATATGCCGCCCATCTCAGTATCCAGAGTGACTCTGTGTGGCTTACAATGCGATAAAACCATAATCATGGAAGCATTAAAATTAATTTCCCATGCTTTGAACTCTGCTGCTGTTAATGCACCCCAACTGGCTCATATTTACTGAAATCTCTTCCATACAGGCTACTGCAAGCCAGGTATCTCCATCCTACATTCGTGCCTTTCCTTCTTCCTATCCAAATGTAGAACTCTACATTTTGTTAAATTCCATTCTATCTGTTTCAGCTCACTGCTGAAGCCTCCTTAGATCTTTTTGAAACTTTCAAGTTGTTCACTCTTATGCTGGGTCTTTTATCACCTTTTCCCTTAAATATGGAGGATGGAGGACATCTGATTTTCCCCCCTCAATGGATTTAATTTCTTGATACTATGCCAGAGAAATGAACCTTGATTTTTAATTATCTTATTGACCTCTCTACTGTATACAACTTAGATCAGTGATGGTGACCCTTTTAGAGACCGAGTGCCCAGACGAGTTTGCGGCTAATGAGTCACGGCCTCATGATGTCATTGCCTGGCGCTGCTGCTCCTTTCCGAACATGTGCATGGCCCTTATGTGTGCTGTTATCTGATGCTCAACTCTGGGGTGATGCTGGGGCAACTTGGGCTTGTGTGCCGACAGAGAGGGCTGTGTGTGCCCGCTGCGGCACTCATGACATAGGTTTGCTACCACTTAGATCACATACCTGCTTAAGTCAGCAGAAAAAGTAATGACACCTTCTCACCATTATTTCCAAAGCACAGATGGTAAAATGTCAACCAATTTTTAGCTTGTAACGTTTCCAAATATATCCTCCTCCATTTAGGGCACACTTTGCACAGCGTTCTTTATACTAAATATTTATTTGCTCAATAAATACAACCTGAGAGATCTGCTAATAAAGGATTCTGTGTCAAACATCAGCCAGAGATTGTAGATAGTCCCAAACGTATTATTGCTATTAAACTTTTAAAACTTTGTTTTAATGTTTTTTTAAATGATTCTTCTTCTAACAGATCTATACAATTTAAGCATTAAATAATCCAGTCAATGATGGTGCTCCATGTTCGTTCCACTGAACGTATGAAGTTGCTTCCTTCATCAAACATTTACACTTTTATAGCCAGGCTGTAGGTGTGGTTGAGCTGAAAAAAAGAGTCAGGTTAGGATCCTGAACATAACTTTGTGCAGCACCCTTTCCCGATGCGATTCCTCTTGATAAATTCAAGTTTACAATTCCCAGCCACCATGGCCAAGACATCTGAAGGTTGATGTATAATATAATTAAGAATGAAAGGAACCCCAGAATGCTTTCATAGCTTCCTAAATCTGTCTCATTTCACAAAGAGCAGTTACAAGTGGGCTATAATTTAACATAAATTTCTGATTACATTGTTAGGTGTAAATTAAAAAGATGAATGAGACTATTGCCAGTGTAATATGAGCGTACGGATTATAATTGGTGGAGGGGAGGAAAGAAGAAAATTACAGGGCCAGGGGAAACACAAGGAAGTCACATGGTGAATTTGGATGATGATAGTACACATTTTGCCTATGATCTTGCATATTATGGTGCCAAACAACATGTCTATTGGAAGTAAAAAGCAATAAAAACTATAATATACAAACAACTTCTATTACCAATTAAGAGAGAATAGCAAAACTTTGTGCCTGTACAATACTCAAATAAAATTAACTAATGGGGAGGAGTCAATTCTGCAAGCCTTGATGTTAGTCCTAGGCCAGTGATATGTCATTTTTTGGTGACAGAACAAGCCTCTCTGGACCCTCTGGAAGTTGTGCAAGAGGCCCTGCTCTCATGCGACCTCTGGGGCTTCCAAAAAGAGCCCAAGCCCCAGGCATGCTTTCCTGCTCATTTCAGAGAGCATTATTCTCTGACATTTTCAGACCTGGAGCTGTCTCAAATAGGCATTTTAAAAAAATATTTACAATGATGCAAGTATTTATTAATTAGATAATAAATATAGTTATCACTCTTTGCTATGAATTGTTTCTCTTTTGCCTGTGTGTCTGTGCGTGCATGAGAGAGAGGCCATCAAAGTCAGCTTAGGCATTTTCTGCAGTTTGAATATGCTGTGATCAAAAGGCTCGCCTTCTCAGTCCTAGGCCATTTCAGAGTGCTGTGTAGGCCAATCAATGCTCAGCCACAACATGAGAGCCTGTAGCATTTTTCTCTACCAAAAGATGATAGCAGAAAGATTTCACATTTCCCTCCTAGAGTGAGTATACCAGAATGGAAGTCCCATCTTTGACTATCTTCCACAGATTCTTTGAAGTTTATATTTTTGGGGTCAGTATGGACAAAAATGCATTGAAAAGCACTGCTTATGACTTGAACCCCATGATTATCAAGATTGGAAGTATAATACACTTTGACTAGAAGCACCCCATCACCTGTACTCGGATCTGCCTAGGGCAGTGATGGCGAACCTATGGCACATGTGCCACAGCGGACATGAAGAACCCTCTCTGCTGTCACGCGAGTCAAGTCGCTCCAGCATCGCCATAGAGCTGAGCATGCTCAGAAGAGAGCAGTGGTGTCAGGTGATGATGTCACAGGGCCATGCACATACTCAGAGAGTAGCGGCGCCAAGTGATGATATCATGAGTCACGACTCATCTGGTCATTCGGTGTCTAAAAAGTTAACCATCACTGGCCTAGGGAGATCTTGGGAATAGAACCGATACCTCCCGCCGACCCACACGCTCCCACAGAGTGGGCCTCCTCAGGGTGCCGCCAGTCAAACAATGTCAGCTGGCAACCCCCAGGGGGAGAGTCTTCCCTGTGGTTGGCACCCACCCTCTGGAATGATCTCCCCCCTGCTATACGAATGATTCCTGACCTTCGAACCTTTCACCGCGTCCTGAAGACTCACTTGTTCCAAAAGGCCAGCATATCATAGCTGTGCCCTGGTCCTCCTGTGCTTTTAGAGTGGTTTCAAATGTATTTTATTTAATTTTATCATACATGGATTTCATTTTATTGCTTCCCCCTATTTTTATTCAGGCCGTATGTAATGTTTCTAATAGGTTTTTATTGTTTGTGTCTGTATTGTGTTTTTATGTTGCCTGTGAGCCGTTCTGAGTCCTTTGGGAAAAGGGCGGGGTATAAATAAAAATTTATTACTATTATTATTATCTGCATTCTTGTTTCCTTAAGAATCAGTGGAGGTTTGGGTTTTTTTGAGTGTGAGTTGAGCATTCATATCACTCTTGTGCAATATATATTTAGAGAAATAAGCTTCCCCTTTTGCACTTTCCTGATTACTTAAGATTCTTTTATCAGTATTTACTTCTGGAATTTGACTCTGCAAAGATTTGTTGTTTCTGTTCAACTTTGTGGTTAGAAGCAGGAAAGAGAACAGCAAAGTAAAACACAGCAAAATATTTCCTGCAGGAGTTCAGCATATAATTATTGGCCTTTTACTAATCTCATGTTGAGATAATTATTGTTATATAACTATCAAAAGCATTTGTTTCCAGTACTGCAAAACACTAATTACTGACAAGAACCAGGAAACTGCTCAGAAAGAATGTATTGTTCCCAGCATGAAGAGTGAATAAGCATTTGTAGACATATGAACTACAGGCATTCTTTATCCGATTCCTAAATTCCCTTTTTTTGTGATATAATTTTTATTAACATTTTTAAAGAGAAAATAAAAACTTAACACAAATTAATACAGAACAAACAAAACCAAAAAGAGAAAGTAAAAAGAAAAACAAAATAGTAGAAAGAAATAATAAAAAGATATAGAAAGAAGCTTCTAATTCCCTTTGCAGCACAAGTAACTAATTACAAAATTATCTCTTACTTTATGATTATGAAAAAGCTCAGTTTACCATTTTTAATCATCAAAACCACAAGCCATAGGTGTATTTCTCATGCAAAATGTCTATAAGGGGCTTCTAGTCAGCCATATATGAAGATAATGCCTTTTCAAAGAAGTTAAGTTAGTCACCTCTGTATGTTTCACTGTCTTCACCAACCATTCCTCCATTGTGAATAGTGTTCGACTTTTCTACTTTTGAGCATAAAATAATCTTGTTGCAGCGGTCGCATATAAAAACACGGTGCTATGATTTTTTCTAGTTGTTTATCTATTAGTCCAAAAGAAAAGTCTGTGGATTCAATTGTACTTTAGTCTTTAAAATATGAATTAATTTATGTATTTGTATCGAAAATGTTTTGGCTTCTTCATATGTGCACCAAATGGGTTAAAAATGGCATGTTGTTTAGATTTCTAGCAAAAATATGAAGTACCTTTAAACATTCTAGACTATTTTTCTAGTGAAACAAATCAATGACACATTATTTTATAAACATTCTCTTTAAGACTAGAACATAATGTAAATTTCAATCCTTTCAATCACATAGCAATAGTACTCAGACTTATATACTGCTCCACAGCACTTTACAGTCCTCTCTAAGCGGTTTACAGGGTCAGCATATTGTCCCCAACAATCTGAGTCCTCATTTTACTGACCTCTGAAGGATGGAAGGCTGAGTTAACCTTGAGCCGGAGAGATTTGAACTGTTGAACTGCTGGCAGCTGGCAGAAGTAGCCTGTAATACTGCATTCTAGCCACTGGACCACCACGGTTCACATATTTTGTCATTGATCAACTTGTATATTGTAGTCCTAATTTTAGCCTATTTTATCATACATTTTTTTACTTCCATCTCATTTCAGCAAAAGTTTATCCATTTTAGAAATAACATGTTCATCATTAGTACACAGTTCTATTTCAAACTCAGTCTTTCAATTTTCGAAACCATAAAACCTGTTAAGCACTTTAAATCTTTTGATAATTGCACACAGGAAAACAATTGACAAGTATATCTTTCTATTGTCAAATCTTATCTTGATTTTATTTTAAAATCTATTTGAGAAAATTCTAGTACATCATAGTAAGTTAACCATTTATATTTACTTATCATTCCTCATCTACAAAATGTTTCTTGTCTTGAAAGCCACAAGGATGTTTTCACTTAACAACCGTGTTACAAACTTAACAACTGCAGTGATTCACTTAACAAGTATGTCAAGAAAGGTCCTAAAATGGGGCAAAATTCACTTAAGAAATTTTTTGCTTGGCAGCAGACCTTTTGGGCTCAAGTGGGCCCGTGATAGGGGTTGTTCCTCTATCCTGGTCCTATTAGACCTCTCAGCAGCTTTTGATACCGTCAACCATGGTATCATGCTGCATCGGTTATGGGGGTTGGGTGTGGGTTTTCGGTGGTTTTCCTCCTACCTCTTCGACTGGTCACAGACTGTGTTGGCAGGGGGGCAGAGGTCAACGCTGTGGTGCGTCACCTGTGGGGTGCTACAGGGGTCAGTCCTCTCGCCTCTCCTGTTCAATATTTATGTAAAGCCGCTGGGCGAGATATATCCATGGCTTTGGGGTGGAGTTCCATCAGTACACTGATGACACACAGCTGTACATCTCCACCCCAGGTCATCCCAACGATGCTGTGGAAGTGATGACCCAGTGTCTGGAAGCTGTGTGGATCTGGATGGGGCGCAACAGACTCAAACTCAACCCCTCCAAGACTGAGTGGCCGTGGCTTCCGGCGTCCCGATATAGCCAGCTGATTCCATTGCTGACTATTGGGGGTAAAATATTGCCCCCCACAGAAAGGGTCCGCAATCTGGGCATCTTCCTGGATGCATGGCTGTCCTTGGTTGACCATGTGGCAGCCATCACCAGGAGGGCCTTTTACCAGGTTTGCCTGGCTCACCTGTTACGCCATGCGGACGGTCACTCAAGCATTCGTCACGGCCTGCCTGGACTACTGTAATGCTCTCTATATGGGGCTCCCCTTGGGATGCATACGGAGACTCCAGCTGTACAGAATGCGGCCGCGCTGGGGATTATGGGGGCCAGTGGTAGTGCCCATGTGATCCCCCTCCTGATCAAGCTGCACTGGTTGCCGGTGGGCTTCCGGGTGCATTTCAAGGTGTTAGTGACTACCTTTAAAGTGCTCCATGGCTTAGAACCTAGATACTTACAGGACAGCAAATACCTCCCATCGAGCAGTACGCTCCCACAGAGAGGGCCTCCTCAGGGTGCCGTCGGCCAGACAATGTCAGCTAGCATCTCCCAGGGGGAGAACCTTCTCTGTGGCAGCACCCACCCTCTGAAATGACCTCCCCCCAGAGATTCGAACTATATCGGACCTCTGTGCTTTCCGCCGGGCCGTAAAAAGCTATCTTTTTACTCAGGCCGGTTTGGCCTAGGCACATTTCCTCCCACTTAAAATTTTAGAAAATGTAAAATTTTAAAATTTATAATTTGTTTTAAATTGGTTTTATATTTCGATTCTTTCTAAATTCTCAGCCACTGATAAATTTATCTTTTAATTATGTTTTTAAATTGTTGTTTATATGTTTATGTTTTTTATTGGCTGTATACTGCCCTGGGTCCCTTCGGGAAGTGTAAATAATAAAATAAGCAAGCAAGCAAGCAAGCAAGCAAGCAAGTAAGTAAGTAAGTTGAGGACTACTGGCATTGTATCTGATTCTAAATTTTCAATATCCAGACTTGCATAAAGTAACCACAATTCCCACATGAGCTTCTAAAGAAGTTCTTACAATAGATTTGTAATGGTGTATCACTGCAGTGAGAAGAAGGAACAAAGCACTGATTATTTTAACTTCTGGTGAAGACAGCAGTTCCCTTCTTTGATAGAGGACTTGCACAGAAGGCTGCTGTTACCAGCAAGGAGAAAAAGAGCATCATGTATTATATAAAATGGTATACAAATATATGTGTGAGAGGAAAAAAGCTAGATAGCAGAAAAATATAGGGATGCCCTGCATTTAGTTTTAAGCTTTCAGAAATATAATTATCCAAACTCCCCCAAATCTATCCTTCTTTCGAATTTATTGTTTGAATTCTGTTGAAAAAGACAGATAATTTCTTTGATTTTTTAAATAGGAGACAATAATAAATGTATCTCCTATACTCATATAAAGCATAAATGCCTGCTTAAATGTACTGTATGTGTGTATCCTCTCTGATAAATTCTTTTACTGCCTTCAGAGAACTTTCAGGAAGAGCAGTTTTTGAAATGGCACTTTTACAGTAGTTCGAATATATCCATTGTACATGTGTTAGATTAGCTGGTATTTTAACTTGCTCAGATCTTAGTTTTTCCTTTCTCAGCAATACTATGAGGGTTTTTAAAATGCATATATTAGGAGAATAACTGATGGTCTGAAAGTGGTAAGCCAGTATGAATTAGAACATACTAATTCCAATTAAATTTTTAGTTACGATTCATTTGTCAAAGTCATAGAATATAACTTATATGATTCTCAACATTTTAATAAAAATAATGCATAAACATCGTTGTTTGGATTTCAGCCATATTTTGATTTATACATAAAAATATCTGATGGTTTATGGAAAGGCATTTACAATTAATCAAAAAAAACAACAGATCATTGAACTGTTTCTTCTACTTTTCACCAACAGTACCAAATATTTTTAATGAGACACATGAGACTGTTTCTTTAAAAAATGAGGTGCATGAATTTGCATATTATGGTGTATTTCATCACTATCAGAAGTGAAAAAGAAAATCCTGAAGTCAAAACAACATTCTAATCCACTTTAACAAAGATATAGAAGGGAAACATGACAGGACTTCCAATGACTTTTCACTTAAAACGTTTGTGATAAGTTATCCAAAAGTCTTGTAGCATGATTGTTTTGCAGTTGTCTCAGTAACTTGACTAAAGAGAGGTCTGCTGTCCATGAATGAGAAGACTCTACTTCACCTTTAATATCAAGAAGACCTTACCGGCCCCTTGAATTGCACCTGGCATCCCAGTGTGTTGTGCTTAGCTACCTGAAGAGAATTTTGAATCCATGTTGGAAAGCTGCCAAGCACAGGGCTTATCCTCAGTATTGTACTTTTTCCTTTTTTTTCCTTGTTCCTCGTTATGGGCACCCCCCAGGGGTTCTACCAGCCACCTATAAATTCTTGGACTTCCTCATTACAACCTCTTCCTAAGTGCAGTTTTCAAAAGCTGGGCTCTCCTGATGAAAGAGACTTTTCAAGATGTGGCAGTTGTACTATAGATAAAACAGGTGGTTCAGTGATGGACTTGAAGCCAGGTACTACTCACAAGGAAAATTGCCATGAGTGTTATGAAGCGGAGTTAATCGTTTCTTTTTTAGCTACTGCAAATGTATGCCCTCAGTTGCATGTTCTTTCCTTGGTATATCAGTCATTCAAAAACAAAAATCACACATCTTTTTGTCTTTCCTCTTGGACAGAAGACAGCAACAATGAATTTGGGGTCCTTGGTGCTCTCTGAGTTTGGCTGTTTTCTTGCAGACACGTCATTACTCAACTAGGTGACACCATAAGTGCTAGAAAGAAGTGGAGATTGCTCTCTATTTATACACAAGTGGCTTTCTCTGTCAGTGTTGATGGAGAAGGGCCCAGGCAGGAGAAATTATGCTATACAAAACTGTCAAAAACTTGTTACTAATCAAAATGTATTGTCTAAGATTTGAGAAACCAAATCCTCCAGTCCACCAGAAACCAAATTCACAGTCAAATGTATATTTTTCAAAGATATATTTGGAACTGAAACATACACACACAGAGAGGGGGGGAAGAGAAAGAAAGTTATAACTATGTATATGTGTTTACTTGTTTGTTGTATCTTGCCTTTATTCTTTTTACAAATCACTCAAGGTGTCAAACAAACCCAACAAACCCCGTGAGGTGGAATGGGCTGAGAGAGTAACTAAGTCAAATTCACCCAGCTGACTTTTATAGCTAAGGCAGAACTTGAACTCACAGCCTCCTGCTTTATTTATTTATTTTTATTTTCAAAACATTTATACCACCCTTCTCCCCGAAGGGAGCCAGGGTGGTGCACAACCAGAATTAAAAAACGAATAACAACATACAGCAACATACAACCTAAAATTACTAAAAGATATATATAGGACTGGGTAAATTTAAAATAATTATTTTTAAAACCAATTTATAACAGATTAAAATTATAAAATTAGAATAAAATTAATAGTGGTTAATAGGCGAAAGGAAGGCATGGTTAGGCCAGATCGGCCTGGGTGAATAGGTGAGTTTTTATGGCATGACGAGATATGACACTAGCAAGATATACAGTATTATTGGAAATACTTTAATTTTGCAAGTATATACCCTACTCCAAAGTTAAGGCATAGAGATTTCCATCTATAAAAATTAAAAGTCTCCTTATAAAACACATTTCATTTAATGTAATGATTTGAAAAATATCAGCTGCAATAGGAATATCAGATTAGTTAAAAAATTTGGTACATTTATGAAAATAATGATTGAGTGTATTAATAAACAAATGATTTTAAACAAATGATTTTAAATTTAGCCAGTCCCATATATATTTTAGGTTGTCTGTTGTTGTATGTTGTTATTCGTTTTTAATTCTGGCTGTGCACCGCCCTGGGTCCCTTCGGGGAGAAGGGCGGTATAAAAGTTTTGGAAAAAAATATGGATGTCTATCAACATCACTTCTGACTTAGATTAATTTATAGAATAGCTCATGAGGTCAAAATGCATGTTTTGATATTTGCTCCCCTTGCCCCCCCCCCCCAACGTCATGACTAGGTCTCAGGATATGTTATGGATGATCCTGATGTTCGTGCACCTCTAAATCACTACTTTCTGTACTCTCAAGTTACTTTTTCCTACAAAGGATTGCCAGATCTCAGAGTCTGGGAAGAAGACTTAGATTCTCCAGGTGTGAATTCCTAATATTATTAATTCTTGAGATTATGTTTAATAAGTTTTACTATTCTTAAATAGAATATTTCTTCAGTTAAATATTAAAAATACTAAACCATATTTTGGATGAATTCTCTATTTATGTGTAGCCTCTAAAGCACCAACAGAAAACCTGCAACACATTTTTGCTGTTTTTTAAAAATGAAGAACACTCTCACCACTCAGTGCCCCAGGTGTGTTAATCCTTTGGCACACTTAATAAATCTATTTTGATTTTTTTTTAAAAAAAAAACCCATCAGGAGCTCTCTAGAAAGGGTCTACCAATTTTCAGTCCATCTCCTTAAGCGACACCTCCCATTTTATTGGGATCACTCATGAAAGCTTAGACACCAACTTTTGTTTAAAAGCCAACTGAAGAAAAATGTTGACTTGTAGTCAATAACATTACTCATCTTATGCCAAGCCTTGGTGAGATCTCTTTGTGACTTAGTGTGCTGTAGGAACAATTTTGATTTGCATGCTTTGTACATTAGCACAGTGTGTGAACCATCTCCTAAAGTCCATCTCCACAGGGACACCCTGTCATATATCTGTCTGTTGATGGGACTGGCTGTGGACATTGGTTCTACAGTTAAATTACAGCACCCTCAAATTATTCTTCCATAGATATTTTTAAAGATATTTTTGGGAGGTCATGAATTGTTCTATTTATGGCTTTTGTTTTCATTGCTCACAGGCACTTGCTGTTTTCTTGCTCATTTTGAAATCCTGTAACTTTTCTGCAAGCTCTTTACAGATAGTATTCTATAGATCACATTCAAATATGGGGCAACTTCTAGCTATTGCTCTGTATGGTTTTCTTTTGGCTGTGTTTTGTAAGAAGCAATTTTTTTTCTTCACTTAAAGTTAGACCGTATGGAGGAAGAAGAATTACTTTTAAATCAACCAAACATTTTAGTCAAATTATGTTTTATAATAATCTATTGAATGTTACCCCTCAGAGTTCCTTGAAAATACTCCTGCACTCCAGTGCAATTATGCTGAATTGTCCTTAAATAATACTTTTGGCTGTGACACTGTCCATGCACACATATACATAAGCTTACCTGCTACTTAAGGAAGCTTCTCTTTTCTCTTGCTTAAAAAGAATTGAGACCTTTTGAACTAGATTCCCCCCACAAACAAGTAATTAACACTGACCTTTTTTTTACTAAGTGATTTTCAATAGAGTCTCTGAGCAGACATGGAAAATAGTAACAGCTGGCCCTTCCCTTCATGTTTACCTGCCATTTTGACTGATACAGACCCCTGAAATCAGCAGGGCTCATAATCACAGAAAAACAAAACCAGCCATTTTCAGAGTTCCCTGAAACTGAGAACAGTTTTGGATTCTCTCTGAACAAAATCTGCACTACTCTGCATCTACTAGAAAGTCATTTTGGGATCTTCTATGTTTTTGTGCTAGGAAGATGTTGCATTGGGTGCAGTGGATATGGAAAAAGTTTGCCTTGCATTTTAGGAAGCTTCTCATTCTTGCCAATCTAACAGTTCATGAGTGCTCATTAGTTTTGCTCTTTTAAAAAGTTTGGGTTTGTCTTCATAATTTTTTGTTGTTCAGAACTTTGACATCATTTTCAAGTTTTAAATTGTCAACATTGCAAGTTGCTTGGGGAACCTTTTCTTGCCCAAAAGGTAAAGAACAATCGTGTTATAAAAACCTAAAGCGAATGCTTTACACAGATGTCCTAAAGATCCAGGAACATAACATGCTATATTAACAAGTTTACTTCGTTTCTGAAGAGCAGGGCTGTATTTATTACCCTTTTGTGCCTGGGCATTGGCTTGAGAACTGAGATAATCCCCGATTAACATGATATACAAGCAAGCCGGAACCATTTTTAAACTCGGTTCATACCCACATTTCTTTTAAATCTCTCTTCTAAGGAACAATTAGCAGCTCTTCCAACTCTCATCTGGAATTCATCAAGGGGTGAGGGGTGGTGGGATGACTGAAAATTTGATATACTACTGCCACTTGGCAATATATATATATAATTATTTGATTTTCTTTCTAAAACAAAGTATACATTTAGGTATCCTCAGAACAGAGGGCAACGGCTGGGGCCTCACATTGGTTGGTTTGTTTTGACAGGATATTTATTGCACTGATTGCAGTTCTTCACTTTCCCCATCTCCTTCCCTGTTTTCCTCTCTTGTTCTACAAATTGCACAACATGATTGGCACATACACCAACTCGAGTGACCAAATCACAGCTTTAGAAACATATTTTGAAATGTAAAAGCAGAGTTGAAGTGTTCTACTGTTTGAAAGCCCCTAAACAGCGCAAAAGAGGAAAAACCGCTTCAAATAACAAAATCCTCTCCAAACTCAATTAAGAGTAGCAATTAAGGAAACACATGTCAGCCCAGCCCTATTAAAATATTGTCTACCTACTAATTATATGAAGTTAGAATATGTTTTTTTCTGGATTAAATAAATGAATGCTTTATCCACTGAGTGGACTATATGTAATCCTATAATGACTCTTATTTATTTAATGTGTTTTAGTATAATCTAGGGTAAATGTGTATAGCCTTTTAAGGAGTTTAGGGGATACAAATAATTCAGAACTCCAAATACATAATTTCCCTTTGGTCACCTGACATACCATACAACCCCCAAACCCAGTTTCTGCAGTCTCTGGAGTTTCCCCTAACGCAATTGTTAAGGATCCTAATGGAAACATATAGTCACAATAATGAGGCACAATGCTGAAGAGCTCTAAACAACTGAACTTTATT
>JANHFO010002748.1:71274-92196 GCA_032468095.1 Pareas carinatus
TGGCCGTGGCCGCGTGCCACCTCTCGGGGTTCCATGACCCGTCATCGAGGTAGGCCGTAGATAATGTGGCGGGCCAGGCCTGCGAGAGGGGGGAATCCCGCAGCGCCCTGAGGAAGGTGGGAGAATACACGCCACTCATCCAACATAGTTGAGGGAAGGGACATAAAACAGCACGGGTCTAAAAGGGGACACTGACCAGAGACAAGATGGAAGTAGCTCTGAAATCATTAAAAACCAGTTCTTAAAGTTTTTAAAGTTCTTAAATAGCTCCAAGTACAAAACAGCAGCAGAGGGTAACAAAGGGAGAAATCGTCCAGCTCATTTAGTATATTCAGCCAGGGGGGGGGAGCCATTTCAGGCCAGTCATTGCGGGTCAGGTTGGCAGGAAGGATGACCGTGGGTGTAAAGTTCCACTCCTTAGTGGGGGTGGGTAGAATGGCAAAAGTCCCACATCTTAGACCATCCACAGCGACCCTCCAAGTCCTCGCGTTCCCACAAATCAGGCCCCATAGCTCACCACCACAGTTCCACAGCGCTGGTGGTATCTTCTTCATCCCCGCCGAAAAACCTGTCCCCCTCGAAATAATGAGGGGAAAGAATCTTAACCACCTCAGGCCCGAATTTGAGCCCTGGGTCCATAGATTCGGCCTGTGATAAGGGATGTCCAACCGCCGTAGCCAGATGATTTTCTGGCCTACTAGTTCGCTGGGCCATTTTCCAGCCCTGCCACGAGACCGGAGCAAGGCCGAGAAGCAGCGGCATCGGGTAGCGACCCCATGCAACGCTGCCAGCATTCTACACGGCACTCTCCTCAGATCTTAATATATACCGTCCTGCTCCCGAAGGACTCGGGGCGGTGTATAGCCATTAAAAACACATAAATACAAATGACTTATTAAAATGGATTAAAATGAATTAAATAAGGGGCTGATTAAAATGCTAAAATCCAAATAAAACTCCGCTACGTTCAAAAACTTCACCCCGAGGGGACAAATAGGAAATCAGGATAGGCCGGCCTGGATAAAAAAGTGGGTCTTAAGGTTGCATTGAAAGTCCCGGAGATCAGAGATGATACCTATCTCCGGGGGGAGTTCGTTTCACAAGGTCGGGGCTGCCACAGAGAAGGCTCTGACCCTGGGGGTCGCCAGCTGGCATTGTCTGGCTGACGGCATCCTGATAAGGCCCCCTCTGTGGGAGCGAACTGGTTGGTTATCTAGTTTTAGGACTTGTGTGGCAAACAGATCACATTTTAGGTCACATTTATGCAGAAACTTTGAACATTCAAAAGAACTCACAAACTTTTAAGCACTAATGTATGTTTGTAATGCTCTTTTTACAAATGTTTTTTATCTTTGTTACGACTGATATCCCTTGTATTGTTCTGTGCAGACTTTTGTAAACCTCATTGGCACATTTATAGATAAAAGATAAATGACTATGTTTGTTTCTAAATAAATATATTTGTTTGGTGTGCATGCGTTTCTGATCTGACTAGTATGAGAAAGGTGGAAAAAAGTAAATTCGACAGGCAATAAATATTGTGAGTTGCCTGATTATTCTGTCAAATCAACTGTTTAATAAGAGAAAAGTTACAGGTTTGCATATTACTTAAAAATGACAACTTAAACTCTATGTATATAATGTGAAGTAGCTTAGTTTTAGGTGTTGCATGAATCAACATCTTTTTATGGATAGCAATGTTACTTACGCATATATCTTAGTTATTCACTGTATTCTTTTCTTTTTCAGTAATTTGGAAACTTTTCCAAGCAAGAAAGAGCAGTCGGACAGCAGTGCTTCTGGCTGGTCTGTGTGACTCAGGAAAAACTCTTCTATTTGTTAGGGTATGCAAGTTTTCTTTCATAATCTCTTTTAGACTATCTTTTAGACTCATATTTTGTTGTGATTCTCCTCCTTATCCATGTTTTTGGAAGTTTAAACTTAAAAACGTCTAATTTCTTCTTGCTTTTGGAGCCTTTGAAAGCATTAGATCGATAATTTTACTGAAAATATTTTTGTCTGCTTTCTTTTGATTTCCATAGCTCTTAACAGAAAATTTTCGAAATACTCAGACTTCCATAACTGATAGTTCTGCCTTGTACAGAATAAAAAATGACAAGGTAAGGATGAAAATGTTACATATTGTGGTATATAAAAATATGTATGAAAGGACTGTTATTCATTTGAAATAAACTTAAATAATGATAGAAAGCAATAAAAATGTATAAGCCTAGGTGAAATAGTGTCTAAAATTTCTCCATGATAAATATTTATTGCTTCTCCTCTAGAACAGGAATGTGACTTTAATTGATCTTCCTGGCCATGAGAGCTTGAGGCTTCAATTCCTGGATAGGTTCAAGACTGCAGCTAGGTAAGTTTCAAAGGAATGGATCTATTTGTATGTTTGATGTTATCGGAGTAGAGACTTAGGGTTTGCTGCAAATAAATAGAAGAACTTGATGAAATGTGTACATCTCATTTGTTGGATTTTGTTCATATCTCTCTCTTTTCTTATTTTTTTGTCTTGTTAATTGGAGACAAGAAGAGTTTAAAAACAAAACAATTCACATTAAGATACCAAAATTTGACAGTGTCAACACTTAGAGGGGAAAAGTGCTGATTACAAGCAGTTTTGTGTTGCAGGGGTTTTGTTTGTTTGGCTGATATACTACTTGAAGGATAATATGTTAATATCATGCACCACTTTTTTTGTTTAGGGCAATTGTGTTTGTTGTGGATAGTGTAGCTTTCCAACGGGAGATGAAAGATGTGGCAGAATTTCTGTACCAGCTCCTGACTGACAACATAATTCTGAAAACTGCACCTCCCCTCTTAATAGCCTGCAACAAACAAGGTAATGCCTATTATATTTCAGATAAGCTGGTCTTCATTTACATATAATTTAAAATGTTTACACTGATTAGTATTTCATCATGCCTTTCGTAAGATATAGAAAATAAGTGAACATTTGGAAACTAGTTGCTGCCAATCCTGGTAAAGTAACTTATAGCTTTTATCTGTTTCTGAAATTTGGATTCTGTTAGGATGGGAAATCATGGTTTGTTTTAATGGTGGCCAGATTGACCAGTTACAAATATAATCTTGCAATAGTGAAGAATATCTGTAGTGCAGGTATAGGATGAGATTGGAAGTTCATTCTCCAAGCTTGTTGGTTGGTTTCCAAACATTTCATTTTCCTAAATTCTGCTGAAGATGTTACCTAGCCTGGTAACAAAATGTTCAGAAACCAACCCACAAACTCCGAGAACGAACCTCCACTCTCACAAATATAACACATCTGGATGGATATCACCAACCTGATACCAAGCTATGTTGTAGTGGTGGAATTAAATGATGTAATTGTTGTGTGACATTTCCCATTTTTTGCAATTATCTGAGAAGAATTGCTTCAAGAACTTGTCTGATGACAACTCAGATTAAGCCTTCTCTAGCTAGCCTTCAGTTTCTCCAGAATGCACCCCCTAGAGTTCAAAGGCCTGACAATGTCATTAGCTTTTAGAAAGTTCCTTCAAATGTATCAAACTATTGTTATCTGTAACACAGTATTAATATGTTTTTTCCTTATTCCTTCCGTAGATGTTACAATGGCAAAATCTTCTAAACTCATACAGCAGCAGCTGGAAAGAGAGCTGTAAGTTCAAAGGATCAGCTTATCAGGAGTCACCTCCATGCATCTTTATGCGCAATGTTACTGCCCAGTAGCAATGACATTTTAAAAATTATTTTCATGTTGTTGGGAAGGCAGAGTGGACAGTAACATTGAGCAATGAAAAATAAAACTGATTTAGCTTGTAGAATTTCCAAACTGTTCTGATGCATGAGATCAGCTAGAGTTTTAAATAGCAACATACATATTAATTTAATCAAGTCTATTTTTGAAACATTGCTTTCAAAAATTATTCAGATTATTCTTGATTTAGTATCCTTCCCTCCCTTGCCATTTATTTTTTTTGTTGACTCCTGGCAAGATTTTGGAAGTGGTTTTGCCATGACCTCCTTCTTGAGAGGGTGTGATTGATTCAAAGTCGTTTAGTCCCTATAATATCCAATTTTACAGAATTGTATTTCTTTTATAAGAATGGAAAATATTATAGTTTTATGCATACTATATAGTTCACATTGAAAAATAACAATGGATACTTTGTTTTCTAACCCATATATCCGAGTCTCTTCTATCCATTTCAATAAGAAACATTTAAAGTAATGTCATAATTTGATTTGTGCTTTCAAATCAAATTTCTGAGCAGATGTAGCACAAAAAACGGTGTTTTCCTTTGTTGGACTTATATAAAGTAAAATCCTTAAAGCTAGTCCCCAAATCATCATAATCTTATTTTGATTCTCACCAGAGCTGACAACATATTGCAGAGATGTTACTGAGAGGAAAATAACACTTAGCCCTCCTATTCTCTACCTCTCCTTTTCCTAAAGTACAATTAAAGAATTAAAACCTGTGGCCAATTGTTGAAAATTATATTTAATTTAATTATGATTGGCTGTTGCCAGATTTCGGTGTGTTTTGGCTACAAATATCTATGATCTAATAATTAGGTCCTTTCCCCAAATGTGGATCATTCATCTGTTTTATTTATTTCTATGTCGTGCTTTCTCTTGGGTAGCTCAGAGTGACTTACAAGGAAGCAGTCTTAAAAACAGTATAGGCAACAAAACATGAAAATAATAAATACAAAAATTAAAGTAAAACTTATGTTTTAAAGAGAGGAAAAACAATAAAGCATATAATAGTTTGGCCCTGGGGAGGTTGTTATCCTACCCATATAAGCCAGTTTAATAAATATTTTTCTCTGAAGACTGCGCAACCTGCCTACAATGCCAATTGTTGATTTCATACAGACTCATTCTATTCGTCTAAACTTGTTCTTTTCTTTTTACAGCAATACCTTACGAGTGACCCTCTCTGCGGCCCCAAGTACCATGGATAGTTCAAGCTCTGGTTCTGCCATTCAACTTGGAAAGAAGGGAAAGGAGTTTGACTTCTCTCAGCTGCCTATGAAAGTTGAATTTATTGAGTGTAGTGCCAGAGGAAACAAGGGAGAGGAGGGCAGTGCTGACATTAATGACTTGGAAAAATGGCTAGCAAAAATTGCCTGAAGGTGGCAAAGAACATTCGCTGGATGGAGTAGGTATTGGAATGAGGCATGAACTTAAGTTTTAAACAGCAGTTTGGCTAGGAAAAGATGCATACTTGGAACTGGAGCAATGGTGAGGACATTCAGTTTCTTGCTCAGGGGAGTGTTTACTTTCTATTCATTATTCACAGAAAGGCCCTTCTGAAGGATCTGTTTTTTTAAATATAGTCTAGCAGAGTGTAGCCCATTTTCTGTTTCCCATTCTCATTGTTGTAGATAATTTCCCTACTCTATTTTAGGAAAAGACCCTTTGAAAAGGAGAGTCCTTGTTACACTTTGTCTCAAGGTGAAAAGGAACATTTCTAGATATTCCTAGATTCAAATTCCTTTCCTTCTATTTTCCTTCCAATACTCCTCTTACCTGAAATGCTTGTGATCCATGTCAACTTGTTATTTTATTCCTTCATTCTCTAGAAAGTTTTATAGCACTCTGGAATGAGCAGAATTTACTATTGTGACTGTAGTAATGTGGCTTCTAAAAAAAAGAAATAGATAGCTACATCCAAAATTCTGCACAATGCCTAGTAGTGTGTCCATCCTATCACTTGATATGTGTTGTTTTGCTTTTAAAAATTGCCTGAATAATTGGTACACAAGATTAGAAAATCTCATTTGCCTGCCTACAATGTTATTACAGTATTTAAAGTGTGCTTCTGATAAGACACTTCCCTATTCTTCGTCTGATTCACATTTGGTTGGATTACTGACTACTTAGCAATGTTAAATTATATAGCAACCTCATGGAAATAGAGTGCCAAGATTGTAAATCTAATAAAATGTAACATGCTCCCTTCTGAGCATGTTACATTTTACTAGATTTAAAACTTCCATTAGTGCTTTAAGATGTGTCACTCCATCAGCTTCTGGAATATGTTTCTCCTGTAAAATATTCAATGTTAAAGAGAAGGAGTAACCATTAGAACTGTGTACCTGTGGCTGTCTATCAAACAAGATGCAACTGTTCTCAGTGATATTCTTGTTTAACAGTATGTTTTATATGCCATACCTTTTACAATAGAAATAGGTAACTTAGAATTTTTTTTAGTATGTCACAAGCTGGACTTGATACTTTTTCTAGATGAGTTGCAGTTCCCAAAAGTGTTTTGCATAAAAAAGTGATATACACAGAAAACTCATTTAATTGTTGTTTTGAATGCTTAATACCCCTCTGACCTGTACTTGTCACTGAAAAACAAGTTCTATTAAAATGTTTTTCTTAAATTCTATGAATTGGTCCCTAGAATTTATGCATATTCCACATCTGTTCAGTATTTGCTTCATGAATTGTTCCAAAGTATAGACTTCGAAATAGCTTTTTGTGTATTGGATGACTTGCAAGTAGAACATCAGGATCATGCCTCTGAACTATGTTTGATCTTTGGAATAGAGTTGTGCTTGCTTTGAACTTTACTTTGATTTCAGAAGCTTTTTGTCAAATCCAGAATAAAAGTGGTAAAGAAATCAGACCATGATTACTATGCTTGTCATGAGGCCCATGGCACACATTGTCCTCGAATAAGCAGCAAAGGTGTAAAAACACCCAAGTTTTACATCATTATTTATTTATGTCTATCAATAAAGATATTTGTCTAACATACCTCTGATTTTCCCAGTCACATTTTCTTTAAATAGAGCGTGTGAATGTATTGTTTCAGAGTATATTTTAAAATATGGTTATTTTTGCTTGTGAAAGTCTTACGAAAATCTTGCTACAAAATTCTATAGGGTTAAAGAGTGTGTTATTTTAACAGGAATTACTGTACATTCTTTTATATTTCAATTCTGCATTTTAACTGGAGAGGGAGGCTGTAAGGAAGCTACAGTGATGCTGAACAACTTAATTTGTTATAGAATGTAAATGTTAATTCCTGGCGCAGTGTCAAACTGCAGGATGTAAAGAATTATATCACAGTTTTAACCAACATTAAAAGCCTGTCCACTGCAGGATGTTGAGTTTAATGAGAGCCGTTCAGGTTAGAGAAATGCTGGATTACATGCGTGAACACAAATGCTTTATATGTAGCAATAAAAATTCCTTATATATTTTTAATGTGAATTTACCAAGACAGAATGATAAGGCACAGATATGTGGAAATGGCATCTTATGAAAGATATATATGTTGTCTGTTTCTGTATTTAAATAATTGCTGGAATAAAAGTAAATAAAAATCTTTTCCTATTGCAATAGAAGACTCCTCCCACATTTTATTTGCCCAATATGTATCTGGCAATAGAAGGCTGCATTTTAATTTTTTCAAAGTTTATCAATGGTGCTAAGATTTACATTTAAGGAGATTCTGCTGCTTTTATTAAAAATAGGCTCTGATATGATATTTATACATTTAAGATAAATTATCTTTACTGTGATTTATAACCAAGAGCATAAAGATCCGATTGTGCCAGCTGACTTGGAACTCCAAAGGAGGACTTCATGTTGGGTTGTTGATAGATTAATGTCAGATCCCACCTTGTTCATCCTAAATCCCCCATCTTTCAGCTATTGTATTTTGTATTTTTATATTTTTGGAATATTTTATTCATATAGTTCTATCTTTTTAATATTGTTAAGGTGCCCAGTTACCATGTGGTAAGATGGGCAACCAATAAATTTAATAAATAAATAAAACTAGGTTCAATTATACTATCAAGTCCAATGAAAGGTGGTTCCAATGAGACTGTCTCTTCATTTTTTTGTCTATAGTCTGTTTTTCTTCTCAACTATCAATTCAGTGGGAGACCCCTGTGATTTCTGTAAACTGCAGGGAGGGTGTGTTATAGAAACTGTTCTTTGAAAGCTCTTCAGCCCAGCTATGTTGAGTTTTAGTTTTGCATTTCGGTTGAATTTCTTTAGTTAATGCAAATAGACTGAAGAGGGCAGAATCACTATTTTCAAACATTTGCCAGTGGTTCCTCCAGTTGTGTCTCACTTTGCAAATATTGCAGTTTTATATGTCAGGCTGTGATGTCAGTTTAATTCCTGGAATACTGTTACATTAAACTCCGGTCCTCTGGCTTAATTTAACTAAAAGGTTTCTAGACTAAGTTTATTCTGCAACTTCATTGTCCATCTGGAGAATTTTACTGCTGTCTTCACAAACGAAAAGTATGCTAAGAGATGGAATAATGGTATAATGTCTGTGATGGTGTCTGGGAGCACTCTGCTAAGAATTTTGAGTAAGCAAATATTCTGCTTGGCGAAAGAGTTTTCTCTCATTCATTCTTTTTCATCCTAAGCTTTTGGGAATTTATCTACATGGATTTACTACTGATGATCTGTGTGTGTATTTATCAAAATCACATTTCTGCAACTTCTGCAGTCAAATGTTTTAGAATAACAACTTCCAGCATTTTAGCTAGATGGCATTATATTACTGGCCATGTTTTTTGTTTTCTCTTCCACAGATATCAATCAAATATTTTTAATGGTTTATGAAAACCAACCCATCCCACCAGTACAGCAATGCCATACCTAATAGAGGGCCGGCCAGTCTTGTCTTAACTCCTGTGAAGAAGATTTCACCTCTGAGGCATTCTGTCCTATTGTGGGACAACTGCTTGGGAAATTCATCCTGAGGCCATTACATTTTGCCTCCTCATAATTTAAAACCACTTTTTAAAATCTGTCTTCTGGAACAACTCTGATCTATTTAAATCCATCCTCTACATCAGGTGTGTCCAAAATATGGCCACAGGCCGCATGTAACCCCGAAGATCTAGTAATACACCCCTATAAAGTTGTAAACTTTTAATATTATTATGTGATTTATATAGATTAAATATTAAATTCTTTGCCACAAAGAACAGGGGGTTAAGCTATTCTCCAAAGCACCTGAAGGCAAGACAGGAAACAATAGATGAAAGCTAACCATGGAGGGAAGCAACCTAGAACTAAGAAATTTCCTGACAGAACAATTAATCAATACAACAACTTGCCTCCAGAAGTTGTGAGTGCTCCAACACTGGAAGTTTTTAAGAAGAGATTGGTTAACCACCTGTTTAAATAGTATAGGGTTTCCTGCCTGAGCAGGATTGAACTAGAAGACCTCCAAGGCCCCTTCCAATTTTATTATTCTAATTCCAAATATATATTTTATATGGAGCCCGAGATTATTACTGTTCACTCAGTGTGGCAAACCAAAAGGTTGGACACAGATGTTTTATATCATGGCCTTTTGGATACTTAAGCGCCTTTTGGATACTTAAGCACCTTTTGGATACTTAAGCGCCTTTTGGATACTTAAGTAAGAGCTGTCATGTCTCCTCACTGCCTTACATCTTCAGGTTAAACATATCCATTGCCCCCAGTTCTGTAAAAGTTTTGCCTTCCAGGCTCCTCATCATCTTGATAATAAAGGTTTGTCTGTGAGCACATTCCTATGAGTAAATTGGCTTTTTGCTCATTAAATACATTTTATATGTCTTTTGTGGATCTATCTTCAGAAACATGAGTAGCTGTAGGTAGCGAAGTTTGAAAAAACTTTGGGTCACTCTTTAATAAATGGCTTGAAAACAAATGGAATCAATAGAACGACAAAAAAAACCCCACCTAAAATGAAGGAAAGAGAATATAGCAAAACTATGTAGATAAATACTAACCGAAGAACGAAAAGAAAAAACAATACCGGAATTTGACTGATAGAGGAGATGGGAGTTTGGGAGAAAGGAAGGGTTATGTCTGAAGAGAGACAGATGAAGAGAAGGTGAGAGGGATACTGAAAGTAAGATAAAAGAGGTAAGGAACGAAGAAAGGCAGATGGAAAAAAGAGGATAAGAAGGAGGAGCTAGGGAAAGGGAAGGGTAGGGTAAGTCATGAAGGAGAAGAGGTAAGGAAGGAAGCTAAAAGAAGAGAATCAAGGAGGGATGATGAAAGAGAAGAGGTAAAAGGAGAGGTAAGGTGAAAATTAGAGATAAATGGAAGAGCTGGAAGAAAGAAGAGAAGGCAAAGGAGGAGGTGGGAAAGGAATAATGAAGAGTGTGAGAGAAAGATAGAATGAAGAAAAAGGATGAGAAAGAAATAACAAGGTTGTGTATAGATACTTAAAACATAAAGTACACAATGTAAGGAGACCCTCAACCGGAAATAAGTGATTAAGAAACTGGTTTCGTAAGGTCCAACTATCATAGGGAAATTCATCCATCCAGATACTAAATGAAACCAATGGAAAGAACCACAAGATACTCAATGACAGGAACTGAAAGTCTCACGAATGCGGTCAAGTGGTTGGATAGTTATATGCCAGTATGTGGAGAATGAGCTTATTTTTCTTTCGATTATAGACTCTTGCACCAACTTAAAATAGAATATGAAGTCTTTCTTTTTAACAGACATCAAAATATGTTTAAAAATGCATATAGCAAACATCCCATGTTTAGTCCTGTTATGGTCTGAGAGAATAAAATACTCTGTGCTTCATGCAGAAAAGACATGGAGGATCCACCATATGTTTGGCATGACATTTGGGTTATTTTTATGCAATATATTCAAAATGACAGATGTTCAAAACCACTTTTTCAGATATTCCTCGGTTATGATTAATAAAATAATATATTACAAATTGCCATTTGCTAAGGCAATCTTTTGTTTGGGGGAAAGACTCTAAATGTATAAATAAAAATATTCCTCTAACTGTGCTCCTCTAATGGTTTGAAAAGAAATACCTACTGCCCTCCCTCTCTTGTCCTCTTAAAGCCACATGGCATGGTGAAAAATAGTACTAATTTCATTCATAGAAGACATTTGAAATAATGCTGAACCATTTTTGTGCTTGATGAATCATTGTGTGAAACCAGAACTAGTGGTGAAAGCATTGCATCAAAACATAAACCAAAGCTAATAGACAACTGAAATGTTTCTTTGAGGGTGAACAAGCATAGCATTGCTTGCATTTGCCTGCACCAATAGGTTTAAATATTAGATGTATAGTTGAGAGACAAACTTTTAAGACATGTTATTTGCCTCCAAACTATAAAGACTTCAGTTATATGATCTGGCCATTGGGGTAAGGAAGCAGTCTGGAATTCTCTTCTTTGATAAATTATAAAATATGAATAGACTTAGATACATCTGAAATTTCAGTCAGAGAAGGTGTTCTTTATGTGAATTGGAGGCATATTGGCCACCCCTTCTACAGGTACAACCATGCATTTTATAAAAAAATTGTAGAAGAATAAAATCCAGACCACATCTCTTCATCTCTTCTAAACAAAACAAATCCTCTCTCATATCAACATTATCCATTAATCCATTTTTTGTGTTTTTATTGGAAAGGAACTCATTGCTTGAATCTCTGTGATGTTCTGGAGAAGGAACAGAAATATTTCTACTTCAAAGATGGAAATGTATACTTATGAATAATTGTTGCTAGAGATTTTAGTTGAAGCAGATGAACTATGTGAACTGTTCTTTCTGAGGAGTTTGTATCCTTGCCTTTCGGACTTCCCCTTTTAAAAAAATTGTCATTTCATGTACTTCAGACATATATTGATTGGAGGATCAAGGCATTTTAAAAATGCCTTATGCCTGGTGTCAAAATTGTCATGTGTGTCTCATCTCTACTTTTATTGTCTTCAACTGTGTTTTCAAAAGAAAAATAAATTACACAATGGTTGTATAATTTGTCACTTAAAAAAAATCTTTTGAATTTTTCCAGTTGTTCCTTTGAGATGTACTGATACATTTCACATTGGTTCTTTCACATGTTTGTAAGGCAGTGGGTTAATATATATTAAAGGAAATACTGTAACTGGATTTTTTGCATAAGTTAAAACATGTCCAGTTTATTTTGATACAATGTTAAAAATTGTGCTCAATTTTACTTCAATTTTTGCTATGTATTGTTTCTGCTTCTGGTAAGATATCTAAAAGCATAAAATTCACTTAGTTTTGGCCAAGGCATCAAATTTCAGATCTTTAGGAAATCTCCAACTCATCTCAATGTCATTTTTTCATTTACATGCATGTTAATTCATGTTTACAATTTGGATTTAGTCTAGTATGCCTACAGTTACAATGACTTCCAGGTTTTCCATGACTTTCACTCCCTCTAGGGATTTCTTTTTTTAAAGTAAATCCTGTATAAAGGAGAATGACACAATGTAGCATTTACATTTCTGTTCTGATAATGCAAGGGGAGTCTCTCTCTCTCTGTGTGTGTGTGTACATGCACACACTACTGATAAATCCTATGCTGCTTTGGTTTCTTTAGAATAGGGAATAAGAGATATACTGGGTATGCAAATATTTTCTTAGATTATGGGGTCTTTTGAAAACCAAAATTAAATATACTTTGAAGGATCTATTTTGTCTAAAAGTGCCATTCTTAATAGAAGTTCATGGCTGGGGAAAAATGTGTTTTCTTTAATTTATTTATTAAATAAATGGCATATACGCTTGTCCTAATGATCTCTTCTCATTGTTTTTGATGTAGATGCTTATCTCCATGTAGAAAGCACATCCAAGTTGTTTTCCTGCTAAGAGTAGTAAGTTATATTTCATTTAATTTTATCTAGAATCATAACAATTGAGAATTAAATATCTGACTATGGATCACTATAACATTCATCTCACTGTAAATTCTGTTACCACATTCAAGTATTATCGATTTACCACGCTATGTTGCTTTACATTTTAAATCCCTTTTTGCAATGGTATGTGGAAATGGTAGGGCGAAAAACTGCAGCTGGGGAATGTTTAGCTAAGCTTCCCACAGTAGAAACACTCATAAAGAAACCCTTCCGAATTTCTTGGGCTGTAAAGGCAATAGTGGAGAAAAGTACTTTCAGACTTGCAAAGTTCTGCTAACGTGACCTTACAAGCAATTAGTTCATCTAGGTGTGACTCTTGCGTTAAGGACCTCCCAAGACTGACAGGTTTTCAGTAATTTGGCTTTATCCTTAAAAATGTTCTCTTTTCATGAAATATCCTGGAGAAAGAAAACAGGATGGGAAAATCTGCTTCTGGGATTACATGCGTATAACTAAGACCACTTCAAATAGTCTATTTGCTTTAAAACAAGTGTGAAATGCAAAAAACAGCATTGTCAGAACCAGAACATCCACAGCAAGAATGAGCCTCAAAACAATTAGGCAATACCACTTAATCCTCTCTTCCCATTATTGTTCCAGTTACTTTTTCCCCCAATGGTGATTGATTTTGCATCTTAACATCTGGTCACCCAGAATAATCAAAAATGAATTTGGGGCTGAGTAAAGGGAGTAAAACATAGGATTATTATGCCAGGAGGAGGAGATGTCTCTCTTACTGGAAAGGAATGCGGTTTTCACCACAAATAAAAGTGAGGTGATACCAGGCTATGGGCAGTGGCATGCCGTGGTGTATTTGATTGCTTACTGGCTAGTAAGAACATGATCTGATTGGCTGTCAGTTTTGTGTATATACTGTAGAGTTGTAACACAGAAATCATTGTAACATTTAGGTAACTAAAATGGTAAGTGACCATTCAAACCTTGCTTCACTTCATCTCACAAAATTAGAACCTGGCTGATCAAGTATGGCAACACTCAAAAGTTCTTGTTAAAAATCTGAATGTTATTTTTATAACCCAATTCTGAAGACAGAAAACAAGTGTGACAACCATAGAGAACACAAGTGGACATGAATAAGCTGTCTTTTTGTCAGTGGTAAATGAATGAAGTAATATACGAGTCCGGGAAGTCATAGAGATACTTGCAGAAATGACAGTAACCAGGAGAAATCAGCAAGGAAATTAATAGGTCAATGGATTTGAGAAGGGAAACTCCAGACAGATGACCAATAGCTTTGGCTACAATTAGACAAACTGAATCGTGGTAAATGCTTATGTAGGACTAAAAGTAAACAAATATAATTTCCAAAGTATATAACTGAAATGTTTGGGTTGAACAGAACTGAGAAAGAAAAATACTATTCCATAATGAAAAAAAACCACGTTATAACATTGTAGTTATTTTTTGTGACACTTTCTGTAGTTTCAGGTGAAGCGACAGCTAAAACGAGATCTCTGAAAGTCACTTTCTCCATAGTGCATCCAGAATGTGACTACATGGACTATCACACATTGATTGACAACATCTGAAGATATGTCTTTGTGTAGCTTTTTTCTAGTTTCACATGTATCTGAGTTTTGTTTATTGAAGACATTGACAAATCACACTTTCCCCCAACAATTAACAAAGACTTTCTAGACCCACACACTGCAGCAGCTTTTACAATGATTGTTGGCTGCATTCTCAACTGTATAGTGGGTGAAACCAAGCATCTATATCATGCCTGGATGTGTATACATACACCTCTACACAGCTCTGTGTGTTAATGTATGTTTTATGTCACTATGAGACATGCATCCACATGTATACCACAATTACATACATTATCGCTTCGTCATTGCTAAGGTAATTCAAGGAGACAGACCATTTATTCTCTCAACCTTTGTTCGTTCATGCAGAAATTACTATCAGTCATAATAATAAACCACCCTGAATAGTTCTGTTAGTTAAAAATCAGGTGATCTTGTAGGGTAATTTTTTTTTAAAAAAAGTTATAGTAATTAACAATCCTGTTTGAAATTTGGCAACCGGTTTGAATGTTTTCATTAGAAGAATCTACTTTTAACAACTGAAAGCATTGCATAAGGATATTTGGGGAGGGAGAAGGAAAAATAAATGTTTTTCAACTTAGTCTTCATGGCGCTCTTACGGATTATAGTGATTTATGCAGGGAATAAAGGCTAATCCAGAGTTCCCTGATCCAAACCATGGTTAGAAGTAAACAGCAACGTCCCTGGTTTCCCATATACACTCCATTATACATTAGTTCTAGGGCTTCCATTAAAAATTTAAAAAGTCACGTGATCCCTTTAAGGCTTGTGGACTTCAACTCCCAGAATTCCTCAGCCAGCATAGCATAGCTGGCTGAGGAATTCTGGGAGTTGAAATCCACAAGACCTCTGCTTAAAACCATTCCTGATTGCAGGAAGCTGTACATGCACCACAGTGTGTGCCAAGATATTCCCTTTGAGAATGGAGTGTACTAGGCAGAAAGACAGCCACTGTCATGAATCAGAATCCACTTATAGCTTGCTCTTCCTCCTCTTTATAGTTATAGAATCAGAGACCTGCATTATGCTATAACCATTGCAATGGATTGACTATGCTGCCTCTGGCGTATAAATGGTAATGCGCAGTGAACTGATCAGTTATTTGGTTACTACAAGATGCAGCTACAGCTAATATGTTAAACTTTGAAATTAGGCAGGCTGTATAATCTTGGGGTTTTCTTTGTAAATTTTAGCTCAAGTTGATGGAGACTTGACTTTTATTTTTTACAAATATACAATTTAAAAAAAAAGTACCCCAAAAAGGATAAAAGTCCCCCTGGCTGAAAGTTGTATACACACGATTAAAGTGTCTTGTGGAAAATTCTGAATTGTTTTGGCATTTTTAATAAAGTACATTATATTACAACTAAATAAAACAAAAAAGAAAAGGCTAGAGCCAGCTGCTGATTTGTGTTGAGCCTCCCCACCCTAGAGAGGTATTGAGAGAAAAGAAATCCTCCCCAACCAATAACTCAATTTGTATTTTGAGGAAGCTAACCAATAGGAAGCAACACAATAAGCGTGGTGTCAAATGAAGCTGACAAATCCTGCATTTCGCATTAACAAGAACATCCTCCTTCGCTAGCCGGTGGTTCCTGTGGCTTGTCCAATTTAATGTCAATCACTGAAGAAAAGGGTTAAGGGAGATAAGCAAAAAAGGTATTCCTTTGGTCATTGTGAAATAAGTGTATTCTTTGAGAGAACAAGATTTCACTACAGATTTCAATAAGTGAATACTGTATTAACCAACAGCATGAACTCTAAGAGAAAGAATAAGCATTCTCTGCCCTTATAATCACCTTAAGTACACTATAGAGACAACTCTGATTAAAAAACACAAATATTACACTGCTACGAATGGGGGGCGCTGTTCTAGGCTACAAAACATGGTTTAATTGCACTATACTTCATGCATTAACCAAATTATTCCTCAGGGCTTGATATAACAATTTGTATTTCTTTTAATGTCTGCATTCTGTCAGTCTAAAGCATATATTGACCATGTCAAGAGATAGATCTTAGATTAGAACTGACATTCTTCATTTTCGGAGCTTTAGAGAATGTGTACGTTTGTATTATTTTGGGTGATCCTATTAATTACTTCACTCTTTAGATATTGGATTATATCGACTTAAGAGTTAATAAATGCTCCAAGAGATTCAACCAGATAGTCATGACTCCAGAAGGATTCTGTGGCTCCAGGTGACGTTGTCTTCCCCTTGCAGCACCTGCCCAGCCTTCCTCCAAGGTCTGCTTTGCCCAAATTTTGCAGGCCTTACAAAAGGATGTGAAGACCTGGCTGTTACCTCAACTGCCAGGGCAAAGCTGCTAGAGGAGCTCAGCAGGTGATTTTAGGGGGCGTGACTTGCTTTTAAGATGCCTCAGACTTTGTATTCTGTTACAACTACGTTTAGAGAAATTGTACTTTTCTGTTCTGTTTTTATGTTAGTTTCTGAACTCTGATTGGCCTCCCTGACTTATTTGCTTAATTTGCAAAGCCATATACGTTTTTCTAAATAAATAAACAAAATAATATTTCCCATATTCCCACCATTGATAAAGGTCTGTGCGGGTGTCAATGGGGCAGTAGAAGAAATCTCTTCAAGCATAAATTAATTTTGAAGAAAGTATGTAACATACATACAGTACATGTTACATACAGGACTGCAACACACAGCCTTATCATCACAATCACAAACTTACTTGGTTGCCACTTTAAACAGCCCATTTCTTACTTATTTGAATTGCCTCTGAGTTCCTAAATGGGAAATTCTATTGGTGAAACTGCTGTTCTTAATTAATAAAAGGATACTCCCTTCTTTACTCTTCTCTTGCACACTCTCCATCCCTGGCAGGGCTGATGCAACACGCCGGAAGAGCTAGAGAAACCAAGGCCAGTAGGGGATGGGATTAAGCAAGAAGAGAAGAGACAATCAGGGCCTTTGCATCCAAAATGAAATTGAAAGTAGCAAGAATACTGTGCATGTGACATTTATAAAAGAAGAATTCCAAACTATCTTTCACTAGTGCATTAGCCAAAGGTTAATATCACTGGAAAAGTGCTTCCACTGAGCAGTGAAAGCCACATGTTTTCAGGAGGCATCACTCCAATGTCTAGCCTATGAAATAATATTACTGGAGAGCCAACTGATTGCAAATCAAGGATGAATTAAATAAAAATGAATTTTGTGTAAAGGCTATTAAGTGATGGCATCCTGAAAATGCTCAGGTCATGAAGGTCTATAACACTTTTTATCAACAGAATAACCAGCTCTCTGTATATTCCCTCCCTTCCATCTTGTTATGTATTCTTTCTCATATATATGAATGCAACTTATGTGTACCCAAGAATAAAAATGCATTACCTGTTTTACATTGTATCCTGTTTTTGCACTTGTTTCAATAAACATAACACTCAATTCTTTAGCTCTCTGTTCCCCTTCTTCAATAGTGATTTGCCTAGAGTCAGACAGAGGGAAAATGGTAGCTGATTTAATGCAGCTGGGAAAGTGAGGAAAACAGGATATTTTAGAATTAGGATCCACCTTCTTCCATAACAAATGTAAGAAGAAACTGCACTCTAGGGTATTTGTTCCTTTGACACAGAGACCTTAGAGGTCTTCCACAGTATAAGATTTACTGCCTTTCTTCAATTTTTCTGAATATAGTATAAACAAATTAAGAGATACCTTTTGTACCTGCAACGCTTCCCTTTCATTCTGGTAGTGTTTATTTACCTTTTATCTGCAAGGTCAGTTTTGTTGCCCACTAACATAATGATGACATCACTTCCTCTTTCTGTTCTGACATCATCAATCCATTTGGAGGTTTGTTGGAATGAATTGAGATCTGTGAAGTAAAACCAGAAGGTAGATACAGGACAAAGGCCAGTCTTTCTAACAGATGATCAAAATGGATTAGTTAATGGATTTGGAGAATTTTTATGATTTCTGACAATAGTCATAATGCTGAATGAATTTGAGAAAATTCAGGAATGGAGAAGCTGTAGTCCCCAAATGTTTTTTAACCACAACTCATATAATTTTTAGTCTATAAGGTGAAGGATGTTGGAAAATGTACACCACCAATATCTGGGCTCCTCCTGATGGATTAATCAATTCAGAATGACTTTTAACCTAAAGCTTAGGTTAAAATTATTACTTATATGTGATTTTGCACTATTTGCTAAAGCTCTCTCATAGGATTATTTGAAAAATAAAGATAAGTTGGACAGCTGACTAGATTTCCTTGTAGAGAATCTTGGACAGCTGACTGGATTTCCTTGTAGAGAATCTCATTTCCTTAGAAAAAGGGTGAAATAAATAAAAATACATGAAGAAATTGTATAATAAAGAAGTGGTATCAACTTTTCTGCCTATTTTTGAGGCCAGAGAAAGGAAGAAATAAAAGTGAATCAAGGAAATCTAAATAATCAAGGAAATCTAGGTTTTGGATACAACCTCCAGGACGGTGAAAGCCAAAAGAGAGAAGAAGATTTGAACACAAAAAAATTACATGAGATAAGCCATTTTTACAAGGAAAGGAATGGACAGGAAGTGAACCGAAGGTTGAAGACTTGCTGCTTTATTATAATTGTAATTCAAACAATGATCAATGATTAGGCATGACATCCAATGTGCCTTGCACTACAATGTCCATTGGAATGTCCTCAGCAGCTCCTCATCTATGCCTATAGAAAGACGGCCAACTAAAGCCAACTGAGAGCTTTCTCTCAAACAGCTGAATATTTTTTTTATTAGAACACAGTGATTATTACTCTCCCTAGACAACTAGTTTTAAATCATGCATATCACATGCAACGTTCATACAATTTACAACTAATTTATTTTTTTAATTTCAAGCTGCAAACAGAGCTGATATTAATATTGTAAGCATTTTTGTACTAGCAACTTGCAGCCACATCCAGACATTGTTCTAGTAAAGTATCCCTTAGGAAAGACATTTTGTGTTATCACAACAGTAAATTCCAAGTACAGCTAATGTTCCTTTTCCCCACTATCCTTGTTTTGTAGACTATTTGGTCGCGTGTTTCTTTTGTTCACACAGCTAGTCTTGTGTGTGTATCTTCACTGGCAACAGCTTCAACCACAAGTTCTTCCAAGACAAACTTGACAGGAGGCTCAAGCTTTCTTATTCAACAAATTACCGATGCTTGCATTTTTTTCTAAGAGGGTCAGTTGCCAGTTAGAGGCAGAGTTAATGCAATTATAGCAACCAAAGCAGCACTGTCTGTCCTTTAGAAAAGGAGCATTTGTACTCAGCCACTTTTGTCTGTTCACTCCTCAGTTCCCTTGATCAACTGGAGCCACTAGAGGGAGCCAGATCCTCCTTTCTGTCACTTTCCACTCCTCTTAAATTCATTTCAATAGGAACAACTGAAATGGCAAGAGATGGCTCCAGGAAAAGTGTAGAGTTTTCATGGCAGAATCCAGGACTGTCAAGAGCAGAAATATTTTATCTTGACAGCTCTTCAGCATGGAGACAGGTTCCTTGGAAAGAAGGAAGGGAGTGCCCTCTGAAAATCACTGGTCACTCAGGGAAGTAAAGCATGGAATTTGCCCCCAGAAGATTTATGGATGGCCATCAATTCAAATGGCTTACAAATGGGAGTAGTCAAGTTCATGAAGGATAACCAGTAGTGCAGGTTAGGTAGCTTTATGAAGAATTCCTTTATATGGTTGTGGTTATTTCAGTGGGGAATCACAACTGGTATTTCTTTCTTTCTCCTCACCATACTATACCCTGATTTACAACCACTTTTTATAGACAAGGAAAAGATGCCATTGCTGATAAAAAGAATATGTGCTTAAGCAATAACACCGGTATAGTTCACAGACATAAAATATAATTGCTTCTGCTACCCTGATATTAAATACTGGATCTTTGTAGGAAAACAATGGTTGATTTTCTGAAGTCCAAGTAATAACATAAACATTGTAAAAGGGTAAGAGTATTTATCGGTCTTGAATGTGGCATACTTTTTAAACAACAGGAAAGGGAGATGTGTGGAAAAATAGTCAGCCTAGTGGTTCCTCTAGGAGTAGCCGCCCTCTCCAACATTATCATGGCTCCTATCATCTCTGCCTCTCTTGAGTGATCATTTGGAAATATTCTGGCACTGGACTTTTGCCCTGTGGTCTAGACCAAGCTGAGGATAGAACTGCTGCATTTTTATCTTTCCCATAATGTAGGTCTGATCCACGAGACTTTTCTTATGACTTGGATTTGCCAATGTAGTTATAATGGGTAGATCACCCTTAGGGAGGCACAGATTAATATTAACATCCAGCTACAAGGTGTCATAGAGTCATTACCTCCCTTTCAGCCTATGTAAGGGTAAAATGAGTATATGTGTGGGATATAAATGTAATAAATAAAATAAATACAAGCATGGTATTAAAGCAAAACTGTCACAGATTGTACTGGTGATGGCAGGCCAAGCCATGTTGGGCCAAAGAAATATTACAGGGGATAGATACTGCAAAGGAAAACAAAAGTGCAATCGAATATGCCATTGCTCTAGATGTAAAAGGAAGTCGTTAAAAAAAAATCCACAAAAAATTGCCTAGTCTATAAAAATACTGATCAGAAGATATTTCAGTGTTTTGCTTGGTTACTAGTTTCACTCAGCCCAC
>JANHFO010002748.1:126892-146073 GCA_032468095.1 Pareas carinatus
CCTGTTTGGTTTTGAATTTTTCATTGACCAGTACTAATGGAGGGGTTAGGAGCAGCAGGTCAGGAGACTGCAAAAAAACTGCTTCTCCATGCCGGAAAACTGTTTGGAAGCCATGATTGAACCAATACCTATGGCAGCAATGTAAGTGAGTGCAAAAACAGGGAGGGCAGGGCCAGACAAGGCCTCAAAACAGCTGAGAAGACTACTGAGTTCTCTTTGCTTTTTTTTACTGTTTGAATACAGATTCTGAAAAGACTTACAGTGTCCATCTTTTCTCCTGCACCCCCAAAACCTATTGCTCTCATTCTCTGCAAAAAAACCCGCCAGGGGTGGGGGTGGGAAGGGCGAACAAAGCCTGCAAAGTGCTTTTGGAGGTTTATCCTTTCCAAGGCCTCTTCTCCACTTGGCATGTGCACCTTATTATACCAAACCTGTAGCAGAGCACGGGTACCACAAGCTAGTAATGTTATAATTGCAGAAGACACAAACCTTTCCTTATTAAGGATCACACTTGCCTGTTGAGTGGCATGACTGAGAAACCACACCATGATGAATTGTGGGATGAAGATAGGACAAAAACAAAATTGTATTTCATTTCACTTATAATTAAAGTTAATTAAATATACTTCATATGAGTCCATGAGAGTTATGTTCAATATGTCTTCTTTTCAATAGATTTATAATTTGGTAACAGCCCTTGCACATTTGTTTTGTTCAAAATTTCAGCTTGAGATCTCAGCTTGTGAACTTCAGGATTATGGTATTTTTTGCAGGAAAAGGTGTCATGTCCTACTATGATGTCACTGTACTTGTATTGAAGTATATTATAGAAGAACACAAGTTTGTCTCCCAGGAGATGACTTTCTTAGAGGGCACATAGGAATTCTATGCTCAGGGTGACCCCCCCCACACACACACCTCCTCTTCTAGCATTTTCCAAATTTGGGAATAAGAAATTCCACTATCTGCTTGCAGCAAACTCTTGAAGCTGCTCCTCCAGTAGCTAGATCAAATGGAAGTCTTCCCCTTAATCGGTTGAAGTAAAAATTTCATTGCTGAGTTGGCAGTTCATTTTGGTTACTTTTTGGTTATCAGTGAAATAAAAATGGCTCTGCTGAACAGCGAATGCCATAGTTATCTGAGAGGCATTGAAGAGAGTTTATGAGGCACCTTGCTGAGCAGATGGTCTCTTATCTTGATGCTTCAGACACCTCCAAACAGATTTGTCACCTGCACGATGTATTATTAGCTCACTTTGAAATACTCACTGGAACAGGAAAAACATGCCGGATATATATCACAATGTACTCACCCTTCTGATAATGGAATCATAGACTTGTATGATGGCCATTGATAATGAAGGAAATCCATAGCTCTGAATGAACTGATGGTCAAGACCTTTCCCCTATCTGTTTAGTTTCAACCCCTGATTTTTCCCTGTCACTTTCCTTCATCACCACATTCTTATTCTTTTTCCTCCTCTTTTTCAATCTGAGGTTTCCGCTTACCTCCATAACATCAAGGAAAATCTCTTCTCACCCTTATTGGTGCTATGTAGCTTCCTCAATCTGAAGTCCAGTACCAGAGACCTGGGAATTTGAAGGTTCTCTGCACTATCTTAGCTGTTCCTAATGTTGCACTCTTCTGTACAGAGAGCTATGATGTTCTGGGATCTGTTGGAGCCACTCTCCCAACTTAGGAGTCTCAGCCCCAAGTGCTTCGACTACCACTGGGACCTCTTTGACTTTTATGTTTCACATTCTCTTTAATTCCTTCTTCAGGCCCTGTTATTTCTCAAGCTTCTTATACTACTTCTTCCTGATATTGCTGTCACTTGGCACTGTTACATCCATTACCACCTCTATCTATGTGTGGTAGATAGGTAAACACCTTGTCTACTGCCACAATGTCTCATTGATTGGCCAGTACCTGCCTGTCCATCTGGATATGGAAGTCCCACAGGATCTTAGCCTTGTTATCCTCCATAACCTTCTGTGGAATGTACCATCTGGACTTGGGAGGGTCTAGCCCATACACTGGTACAGATGTTTCTGTACATAATGCCAGCTACTTGATTGTGCCATTCAATGTATTCTATTCTGTCATGCATCTTACACCCTGTCACTATGTGTTGGACTGCCTTTGAGACCTCTCTGTCTGGGTTTTGTCTAGTGTGCTAGACCCCTGCTTCTATGGATCAAAGTTTTAGTGCCTGTTCTTGTGCTGCTTTGATCAGACTCTCACTATTGTCTTTTAATCCAGCCCTTTCCAGCTATTGATAGGATTTTCCAATATCTTGACACCTCAGCTATCTTTGATGGTACATTCCATGAAGGTTTTGATTTGCCACATCACTTCCTCTGCTTGATCTTTGTCTCATGTCTGCTGGTGTCTCAAACATTCTTTAGCAGCTCATCTTTAGATGCCATCTTACCAATGTACTTCTGGATGGACAGTGGTTTTGAATCTCACCTATCTGCCCTCTTTCTGGTTGGTGTACAGTCCGTAGGTGTTGGATTGCAGCGGAAACCTCTGTGTATTGTGAAGACTTTTCAGGTTTTCCATTGGCAGGTTCCATATCCTCCAACTGCTCCAATTGTATGTATTAATGGTATGATTCCCCCCCTTTCCATTAAGCTGACCTTCAGGTCAGGTCTTATCCTTTGTTGATACGTGGTACTTGAATGTTGTTGTCTTCCATATATCCTCCTGATGGTTTCCATGTGGCTGTGGGATACCTAGATACTTGTAGCTGATCTGTATGCCTACTTTGTGGCCTGCTGGTAGTCCGCCCACCATCAGTATTAACTATGTTCCCTCTCTTTACTACCATCTCCAGTCTAAATGACATCTCAGTGTCCTCACTGTAGATTCATGTCAGGTGAATCAATGTCTCATTCACTCTTAGCTACACTTGACATCAATATACAAGAGTTGGATGATGCTAGTTCCACTTTTGAACTGATACTGATACCCATAGTATCCAGTCCTTGTGATAATCTGGATGTGGGAGCTTAAACATATGCAAAAGAGCAGTGGGGACAGTGTGTATGCCTCATTTAATAGCCACATGAGCGGCCTTGAGTTGACTTCAATTGTTGTCTCCCACAGTCCTCTTCAGGAAAATCCTTAGTGTCCTGTTGAGTTTGTATAGTGCAAGGCATCCACATATTCATCTGCCTGGCCCTGAGTTTGGCCCTGAGTCATAGGCTCTCCTGTAGACAATCCAGTTTGTGCTCAGATTAGTCTGTCTAGACCTTGACTCCCGAGGACGACTTTATTTAGCTATTAACATCTGGTGTTTTCAGCCTCTGGTGTTGTTCCAAATGCTTTTCTGAGCTGTACTCATGTAGTGGCCCATTTTGTCCTGTAGCTTGGTGGCTATAGGACTTTCTGTGTCTTAGGAAGACAGGTTATTGGTCAGTAGTTGGACAGTGGCGACCCCTTTGTGGGAGTCTTTTATCCTGCCTTGTGTTAGCCAGTCTGAGTGGCTAACCGTTAGTTCATCTGTGCTACAAGACATTTATGAAGTACTGTTAGCCAGTAGGTATAAATCATGTCTGGGTTAGGTGCTGTGTAGCATTTCATGTTCTTGACTTACTGTTGGCTATCTGCTACTATAATGGTATCTGGTTCCTGTTTTGGGAGATCATATGGTCTGCTTTCAGCTTCTGCAACCACCTGGTGCTATGTGTTTTCTCTTTTTCCTGTATGTTCTTCTAGTACTGCTATTATTGTGTTGCACTGCAGTTAGAAGTACACCATTAATGGCTGTTTGGAGAACAGGGCATTTGTATTCTCGACATCTGTTTCTCTAGTGTTACCTCCTTAGGCTGGTAGCAAGGGCTGTGAACCTTTGTTTAGCAATCTCTAGGGCTTCAGACGGGATCAAGTCCTTGTATTTTTTTCAGTACTGGAGTCTTATTCTTTTTCTTATTATCTCCACCCCCCCCCTACTATTTTCATTCTGAGGTTTCCACTTATCTCCTTGACATTACACACCCATCCATCATCCATCCATCCATCCAGTTCAGATTTCCTGTTCCTCACACCACAATTCGTAAAATATGATTTACAGTCATATAAAGCGACGGTTTTTTATGTTAAAAGTAATGGAGACAGATTGTATTATAATCAAATTGAGTCCCATTGTGGAGAAGGGCTGTATAGAAATCTAAATAAATAAATAAATAAATGATATATGCTTTCAAACAGCAAATGCTTAGAGGAATGGTAGGAATACAGGGAAAGTATAGAATTATGTTATACAACACAATCTAATCTATTTGGGTGCAAAGATACTGCTATCTTGGATGGAATAAAGATACAGCTGCCAATCCAATAGGCTTCTATATAGACAGGAAGTATTGCAGTCCTTTAAATTACATCATATTTACTTATGTAGCAACAAGGTTTAGTTGCTTCTTCTGATACAACATTCTCTTAATTCTTGTTCACTGAAATCTGACTGGAATCTTCTATTGATCTGAATGTAATTTCATTTCCCAAATCTTCTCAGATCTGCATATCAAGCTATTGCGGTATTTGTTACAGATCCAGTTACAAGAAACATTCTTGTACTTCTATTTCAGTAAAATCAGTTTGCTCTTCAAAAATGTGATTTAGACATGTTGTAAAAGTACAAAAGATTATGGTGAATGCATAATATTAGAATTATAAGCAGTGACTGAAACAATGCTTTAGGTGCAGTTTTAGGATCATGAAAATGTGGCAAATTATTAGCAGTTTCATATTTTTTATTAGATTGGATACTATTTAACTTTCCTTTCAAATGCCAATTTTTAAATAGTTTTTAGGTGAGTGGATTTTGCAACATCTAAAACATACAATAAATAATCACTCAACTACTTTGCTTATAAAACAAATTTATTGTGTGTATCAAAAGTGTATGTTGTACATGTGTGTTTACAGTAGCAGCAGAAGGAATGATACTGTATATTTGAACGTAAAAACATATATACCTCTCCAAACCATTTACCTGTTCAAATTGTACTATTTTATTTTGCCATCATTGGGTTCCAACATAAATGTTAAACTTGGTATAAACTAGAAACAAGTAAAGGGTATGCTTGACTCAAGTGAACAGCAAGTAATGTTTAAACTCCATTACTCCCATTGCCAATCCAACACTTAAAATTTCATCTTCTTATGCCTTGCTAGTTAAAATGACTCATGTGCTTTTCTTTCACTGACTCTGTTTACAATATGTATTTCATTTTCATATTATTGGCAAAACCAGAAATCAGCAAAAAAAAGCTGCAATTTAAATTGTTCCATCACTCAGCTTTAGCATGTACTGTAAGAAAACAACTCTGAATGTTAAGTATAGCAAAATATATCTGTCATAAATCAATGTGCCACTAGGTGGTGGTACAACATTTCTTTGTAGTTTTTATTCTTTTGTGCAGATTTTTTTTTAAAAAAGGTTTGAAGTCCACATATTTACGGAGTTTGAAAATAACCTATAGTTTCCTCTAACTTTATAATTTTGTAAACACATGAAAACAGTTGTTCACCAACTGTGCATCGTTCTGTTTAAGGCATGCTTCCTCATCAATGTATCAATCCAGTCATTTATTTGCATATTTCCCTTTTGTGTCCTTAAGCAGAATAGTCATTAACCTAAAAAATAAAAACACCACCTTTGATTAAGTGGGTCAAATCTCAAGCAAATCTAATGCAGCATAAAGTAAACAGCATTTTAGTGGTTTTAGATTTAAGAGGCTTAAAATATTTTCTTTCTCTGTGCCCCCAAGCACTCTTCTGTTTTGGGGGACAGGGGAAAGACCAAAATAGCGAGCCATGCTTTTAAGTTAAAAAGTAACATGAGAAATGAATTTATGCCTTGGTGAAAAATCATATATTTTCATTACTGTAATTAAAAACTGTTCCGTTACTAAAAAGATTCATAGAATAAAAAATTTGGATTAGTACCATGTCAAAAATTTCCAAAGTCAAACACACACTCCCTATAGCAACAGGAAGACTCAAAAGCGGGGGAAATATTTGAAAAAGTGGATTCTTCAAAATCTGTCAGTAAAAAAAAACAAAAAACCAGTAAGAACAAACTAGAAAAAAGGTATTTTTTATTTAAAAGTGTACATGTCATAACAACCAACTTTATACACTGACTGGCATTTTTATCCATTCTGACCTGTATAGCAAAGGAAGTAAAAGAAGAAGCAAAGGCACGAGAGAGGGCAGATCAAGTTGAGATTGCTTGTTCCTTGGTCCCATCTCTTTGGCAAGCCTGGACAATGCATCAAAGTTAATTGAGTAGAACAGTCTAAGACATCCATAGCCAAATTGGACGGCGTCCCCTGCTAGCAACTTTTAAGTGGCTCATACGGTTCTTTTAACTGTAACCGTTTTTATTTGCCATTTCCATTGTTTTGATATAAAAACAAGAGAACCGGTTGTCTTCCAGCTGTTTGCACATCTCTGGCTCAGTCTTTGAACATGCCTCTGTACCACTGTAGCCTGGGGGCTCCCTTTTGCTGGCTGTGGTTGTTTTCATTTCAGTGCCTCTCAGTGAGATGAGTTGGTTGTGTAATCTCTGTTCCCCAACACAAGCATATTCTTTTAGCTGGACTACATGCAGCAGAAACTGGACATGTAGGAGTTCAAGTTCAGCTGCTAATATAAAATGGTGCCTGTATTGTAAATATATATCATACAAAATGGTGCTTGAAGCAGGCCTTGTTGTAGTGTAGAGCTACTCTGGGTCAGCAGCTTTATCTTGCACATTATATTGCTTGTTCCTGGTCAGTTTCCAGCTCATGAAAGTTAATAGCAGAATGCCAATAATTTTGTAGCCAACCTGGAGGCCTAAGTATCTGGAGAGAGAAAAAGATAGGGAGAAGATCATTTTTTTTGAAATGCAACATATCACATTTGTAGGGATGCAATAATAAAACTTAGCTGACTGAGAGAGAAAAAAAATGAATGATTTGCAAAACATATTTAACTAAACAGTGCTGAATTTGAAACAAATAGTGCAAAGCAAATGTTTCACTGCTGAACCTGGATATTTCAATATTTTTTAAAATGTTTCAAAATCCTTTGTTTTAAGCTCTGAACACTTCCAAAATGATTCAAGTCAAGTTTTGAATGTAGAAATATGAACTTCAGAAATCTTTAGGTTTCTAAGAAAATGGAAATTCCAGATCTGGGTGTGAGGTTTGACAGTGAGAACAATTAATCAGTGGAATGGCTTGTCTCCAGAAATTGTGAGTGCTTCATCACTGGAAGTTTTCAAGAAGAAACTGGGCAATCATTTCTCTTCAATAGTACAAGGTATTGTGTTTGAGCATGGGTTGGAGTGGATGACCTCTAAGGTCCCTTCCAAATCTGTTATTCTATGTGGTTCTATGTTGTTAAGAAAAGAAGGCATTAACAGTGGGAGAAACTCCTCTTTTAGGGACAAAAAATAGTTTCCCTCCAATAGGTGTCCCAAAACTGTTATATCATTTCTTTTGGAAAATTAAAAAAGAGGTGAATGATTTTCAATCATTTTATGAAGCGGAATATTACACCTAGCTGGCATGACAGTAACAAGTCTTCCAGGATCAAGTTGACTGAACTTCCAAATAGCTCATACGGTTTTGAAAAAGGAAAAAAAAGATTGAGGTTAGCAATACTATACAAGCAAAGAATTCATAGTTACTTAGTGAAGCAGTTCCTATCATGGCAGATTTTTTTAAATGAAACCTTTATTGTCATAATACAACATGTGTACAATGAGATTGGCTGAGCCTCCCTTCGTGCACGCCCCCCCCAACACATGCAGATGCCACATTGTTACATTATTGTTTTTCATTCAGGAGTTTGACAGGTCACGGATTAAAAACTGTTCCTCAGCCTGTTTGTGTGGCTGCCTAGGCTTCTGTATCTCCTGCCCGATGGTAGGAGAATAAAGAAAGGCTGACCAGAGTGTGAGTAGTCTGAGGATTTTCTCCACTTTTCTAAGGCAATGGGCCCTAGCAATGTCATCCACTGGTCTCAGGGGACGGCCCACGATGTTTTGTGCTGTCCTCACCACCCTCTAGAAGGTCTTACTATTCGCGGCTGTCAAACCAGCATGCCACACCGTAATGCAATAAGTGAGGATGATTTCTACTGTGAACCGGTAAAAGGAGGTCATCAATTGTTGTTCCACTTAATTTTTTTGCAAGACCCTAAGGAAGTGGAGACTCTGTTGGGCCTTTCTGGCCCCCTGGGTCGTGTTGATTTTCCAGATGAGATCTTCACTGAGATAGGCTCCCAGGAATTTAACGGAAAGAACTTTCTCCACACAGCCCCCCTCGATGTAAAGTAGAGCAGGTTTTTCTCTCTTCTGGCAGTCTAACACATCATGTGTGTACAGTGAATACAGGTAGTGACTGAGCACATAGCCCTATGGGGAGCCAGTGCTAAGCTTCAGGGAAGTGGATCTGACAGACCCAAACCTCACTATTTGTGGCTGGTTCCTCAAAGTCTTTAATCCAGTCACAGATAGAAGAGGGAAAATCCAAGTCAGTCAACTTTTTGATAAGAATGCTCGGTAGAATGGTATTGAAGGCTGACTTATAATCTATGAAAAGCATCCTGACATAGTTTCCAAGTTTTTCCAGATGACTCACTGCAGAATATAAAGCAGTAGCTATGGCATCATCTGTCGACCTATTCCCCCTATAGGCAAACTGATGTTTGTCAGAGTCAAAGATAAGGGTTAATATGTGATTCAGTGCACGCAAATGTTTTCTGCTGTCTGGAGATTATAACATGTGCAAACCAAGTTAATGATTTATTATTATAAAGGTAGGAATATGCTTGCTCCAGGCTGGTTTACATTTTGTTTTCATTTTAAGACAAAATACCTTCCTTCCTTGAATCCATATTGCAATCTTCCGAGCCACCAATGGTATGAGTCTCCAACTTCAATTATGTACAAAATTGTACTGCTAGGTGTGTTGGAACTACAAGCCATAGATTTCGGACAGTTTATGTCCCATCTGAACCCAGCAGGTTGGAAAGGGCTTCTACAGATGGCTCTGTCTCATGTTTCTGCATCCTGAGTAGCTGTGGAACTGTGTATTATTATTTGTTCCCTACTCAGCCCCAGTAACTGCTCTATTCTAGGAAGGGAAGTCACCTCCACCTCCTAGTTGTTCTTTGGGAGGAGGAATGAGGGAACAAACTGAATATCAGGATATTGGATGAGACTGTACTCTATGGATACTTAATTCACTCCCATGGCTAGAATGCTAGGAAATATCTGAGATTCCTTGTGAGGTGAATCTCCTGAGGCACCAACAGAAAAGACACTGGAGAATGTGGAAAAGGATGCCAAAAGGCCATTGCAAAGACTTCCTTTGTTACTGACTAAAGTCTCAAAGCTTTATTAATTCTGTGGTTGCTGAAGCCTTGTTTGGTGGGATGGAAGGAAAGTTCAACCCATCTGCATCCCAAGGAGGAAACTGCTAATGCATTGACAGAAGTTTGTTTTCTTAACTTCACCTAGCCAGAGGCAGGCGTGAGTCAAGGGCAAAAAGGGTGCATGTCCCTGCTCTTGAGACAGACTCCATGGAACATTACAGAGGATTTCCTGGCAAGATGCATTCCATTTTTTCTGATCTATTTGTGTTAGTCAAACTCTCTGTTGAGGTTCTTCTTTGCAAGTGCTGTGCCTTGCAGGAGCTTATTTCCCATTGATGGTGGCAGGAAGCCTGAGGACCAAGGAGAGGAAGCCCTCATCCTCAAATTAAATCTTTGGGAGTCTATTTTCATAGCCAGTTCACTTTCATAATGTACAAAACTTTCCTATAGCATTCAATACACAAAGAGTTCTACAAAAATCATGCAGGCGGAACGAGTGGTCTTCTCTCATTTTATTCAATAACCCTACCAGACATTTTGAGCTCAGGGTGGCTGATTGGTGAAGGTCACCCAGTAAAGTCTTAATTTCAAGTAGGAATATGGATGCAACCTTCCTAGACCCAGTAAAATACACTTCAATGACAATTCATATATTTTCTCTCAAGCCTGCAACAAATGTGCTTAAAAGTAAGTTTTAAAATCTTTTTGCATTAGGATTGGGGGGGGTCTTCTCTGAAGATTGATCTAAGGAGATTATGTTTACAAAAAGAGACATATGGCAAAAGTTCTGAGAAAAAGGGGATGGGGAAATTCCTGGGGATTTACATCCTCCTCAAAAACCAAGTCAAAACAAGTCTTCTCAAATGGTTTTGTGTGTGTGCATGTATAAAAATCCTAAGTGGTTATAAAGGAATGCCAAAACATTCACACATTAGGCTCCAGGAGCATAAATAATTTTGTCTCTCCCAAAATATTACACTTCTTAAGCTGATTAAACAACAACAGCCTTCAGATTCAGCCAAACCAGATGCATGGGTAGAGCAACAATCAAAGCGCAAGGGGGCCTAAGCACAAGAAAGAATAGCCAAGCAGATTCTGGCATCAACCACCTTCATAGATAGTCAGATGCAGAGATAACTGCATCAAAGTCTTTTAAGACACAACCAGAACAAACCCACATTATGATCAGAAGGTTTTTCCTGCTACTGCTTTAAACTTTGTAAGTATTAATTTACCATTAACTTTACATAGCTAAAAAGTGATTTTAGTACAGCAGACTTGTGCCCTGATTGCTAAGCACAATACAGAAAATATTGGGCAAATTACTAAGTTAGATCATGTTGCAGATAATAATAATAATAATACTTTATTAATGGCTATCGGCATTTTGGAGGGCCCAGTAAATACTGGCTTAATGATGTGATTGATAGAAGGCAAACAGTCCATCAGTTCTCTCTATCTATCACAGATAAGAAAAGCTCTTGCTGAATTCACACACAGAACTATCACGATTCCCATCTCTTACCTGCTGCGGAAGAAGTTATTGTTGTAATAATGGCAGGCTCCACTCTTACTGTTGCAGGTTTTCTTCCACCATATGCAGGAAGAGTCAATGAGGATGCCAAAGAGGGTAGGAGCTGGCAGCCAAGCTTGGGAAGAAAGAAAGTAAAAAGCCACTAGTATTTCACATCTCAAATAAACAACACATTACACATTTTTCAATGGGCCAACTCTGATTAAAACCTTTTATCTGTAAGTCATATGTCTTCCAAGGGAAAAATAATCAAGGTATCGCCTCAATCAAGAATGGATCCAGATTACAATTAATTTAATGTAACAGTTCGTATTACATTTGATATGAAAGATCATACTTTTTAAATATCTTCCTCTATTTTGATTTGAATTTATACTAAAACAAAACAGTAAAATTGAAACAAAACAGTAAGATTTTGTCCAAATTCAATAGCAAAATGAAAAGTATCTCTTTACAGTATGTTCTTTTCCTAGCTGACCACTCCCTCTCCTTGCTTTCCTGATGCTTGAATGAGGGAGTGCAGTGTCCCCCATTCTAGAGATCCTGGGAAATTTACTTTTCCCCAAATAAAAGGATTTAGAAAGCTAGAAAAACCACATTTTCAGAGTGACACTGTCTCCCACTGTCCTTTATAAAGCGGTTATTTCAAATGCCTTAACAGTGCTGTTGAATTAATTAAAATTAGGATCACAGCAGAAGAATTATAAATGACATTTTATTGTTTAAATCAAGTGCTGTGGAACAGAAAGTTCACGTTAAAGTCAGGTAACTATTGTCTGACACAGTCAAAAGACAATATGATATAGTTCAGAGCATTTTCTAAAGTTAGCGCTGGTTGACATATTTAAAGCCTTTTGAGCAACTATCTGTCTGTTAAGGTTTCTGAGCACTCTGTAAGATCTGTCAAAGTTGGCTCACTCGTGATCCTATCAATTAAGCAATGTCTTCTAGCAGGACTCAGGAGGGGTGCCTTTTCTATTGTAGGATCTGCCCTCTGCAACTGCATCCCCTAGGGATTTGCATGACCCACCTTACCAGTTTTTAAAATAATAATAAAAACATGATTCTGCAAGGCTTTGGATTGGGTGATTAGGGGATCTATGTTTTTATCTCTAGCGGTATGGAACAGAATTAATTGGTGTTCCTTCTGGATGACAGTGGGTTTTATTTTTGATGTAATTGTTTGTACATGGAACTGAGCAGCTTAGAAATTTGGTAAGTAACTAAGTAAATTAATTGATTAATAAATAAATAAGGAAAATTTGAAAATATGACTATTCTCATCCCCAAAACAGAGGGCACGTAGTCTATTACATAGATGGACAAAAGAAAGAAGTAGAAACAGCATTATATAGTTAGGGAGAACTATTTATCATTTATTTATTTTATAACCCGCCTTTATTATTTTTATAAACAACTGAAGATGGCAAACATATCTAATACTCCTTATTTCTCCTAATTTGTCCACAACAACAACCTTGTAAGGTGGCTGGGCTGAGAAAGAGTGACTGGCTCAAAGTCACCCAGCTGGTTTTCATATCTAAGGTGGAACTGGAACTCACAGTCTCCCAATTTCTAGGCCGGTGCCTTAAACTAGCTCTCACTATGGAAGTCCTCTTGTCTAAATCCTTGCCTAGGGCAAGAATTCTCAGGCCAAATGGCAAATGGCTTCCCAAGCTTTGTTTGAAAACCTCCTGTGATGGAACACTTGTAGATCCATCACTGGAGGCACTTCCACTGTTTAATCAGTTTTGAAATAAGGTTTATGTTTCAACCATTCTAGTAATTGAAATTATATTTTATGGATTAAAACTTCTGTCAGGAAGTTTTGGATTCTTGTGATCTTCCCTAATTGAGTCCAGTCCTACCTGCCAGTAGAAAATTATAATTTTTAAGGTTGTTATTAGCTGACAATATAAACAAAGTGGTTTCTTTGGAAAAAGAAGTATAACAATGGACATATTAGAGAAACAGCACAGCTTGTCAGATATGTTATCAAGTTTAAAGAATTCAGTTGCCTGTCCTCTATCAGGGTTAGCAACCCCCCAGTCTGTGGACCTGCACCGATCCCCAGCATGCCAGCAACCAGGAAATGCAAACAAGCCAAGCCTCATTGACTGAATGCAGGCAGCATGCAAAACCACGCCCCTTCCAGTCCACGGAAAAACTTTTCTCCGTGATACCAGTCCCTTGTGCCCATAAGGTTGAGGGCCACTGCTGTGGACCATGTGCAGGTTTATAGTAAAGGAACCTTCATAGTAAAGGAACCTTGGCAAACTTTATTCTGCTCATCACAATTTAACTCTCTAAGAGCATCAATGGTTGGGTTAAGATTATTGTATTCCGCCATGATTCTTTTATTATTATTTTTATTTTGATCCCTTTATTATTTTTAGAAATAAGGCAGACTAATACTCTTTCCTTCTCCTATTTTATATTTGTATTTATGCCATGGCTTGCTGACTCAGCTATAATTGTTAGGTTCTTACATAAAACATAGGATTGTTTTTGTGTTTAGTGGACATCAAGAAAATGCATAGCAAGAGTTTCAACTTCTGTATTTTTAAAATGAATGCTTTGGATGGGGGACATATGTTTTGTGTTTATTGGTCTAATCCTCCATGAAATTGTTATAGAGTGCTGGAAAAAGAATTAAAAGTAAACATGTAAATGTGATGTTAAATTATATTTCAGAAATGTGAATGGTATTGAATTATGAAGAATGATGGATTTAAGATTATATGCACCTGATTTAAATCCGAGGGAGGAAGGCATGTGTGCGCCTTTGCATACGAATAAACTTTTTATCAATGTTATGGAAAATATGGCCAGTATGATTTTGTGTCATCAAATTTTAATTTATTGTGTAAAACTTGAATTTATCAGAACATTCATTGTTTTCAATGTTTTTCTTATTTTTCTTTGTTTTTGGTATATTAAAACTTGCCTTTAGCTATTTAGCTCTCTTTTATTGGTTGATTAAAGGCAATTACAATATAAAAAAAAGAAATCTTATCACAGATAAGTGCAATATGTGCATCCAGCCAATAAGTCTCTGAGACGTTGCCTTCTCCATTTAGAACACACTGACCTCCATAAGTCCTTTGGCTCTTTTCAATCCCACCTCTATACTTGGCCACAACATTATATCCAGCAGAGCGAAGAAAAGGAGAAATCACTTAAGGATTGGTAACTATTGTCCTAGGCAGAAACAGTTATATGTGTGTGAAATGGGGGGGGGGGCGGTGGAGGAGGAGAAGAGTCACTTAAATGTTCTTGGACTCCAATTCTCATTATTGGAGTTCTAACTGTTAAGCTAGATACTTGTATTTGGATAATTGAATTTCTAAGGCTATTCAACCCTAGAGTGACTTTGATTGTATTTGAAGAAAGGTACAACCCAACAACACCTGGAAAACGATAGGTCCCGTTCTGAACTAAATGTCATGTCTTCAAGCCAGAATGTGGAATTTATGTCCTGTATTACATCCTAGTTATACTTTGCCCTATTCATTGTGGCTGATTTTCTAACACTAGATGCAGTTCAATCATGGAATAAATTATACATAGAATTCCCTTCTACCTGATAATTGCAAGTATATGGGTAGCCATCCATTTGTCTGGAATAATTTAATTTGAATTAAATTATAGGGGGTTGAAGGTATTTTATGATTAGAATCACGATTTGTCGATTGTACCTAATACATACATGACATGATGAATGTACTTTATGATTATGAATGTATCTTATGATTGTAATCACTATTTGTCAATTATAGCCTGTATGTAAGTATAGAGCATGTACATCAGAGACAAATTCCTTGTGTCCAGACACACTTGACGAATAAATTCTAATTCTAATTCTAATGGCCTAAATGGGTCCTTGCAATTTTATGAATCTATGGAAACCCAAAACATCTGGTGGACAGAAGTTACTCAATCGTCATTTAAAAAAAATATCTTTGAAAAAACAATCAGATTTAACTCCTGTAACGTTTTTGTCCTACTTTCCCCCCTCCCTTTTAATGATCCTTAGTTTATCTTATCTGGAATGACCATAGGAACTAAACATTTCTGATAAAAAACCTTCAAATAGTATTACCAACACTCTTTGCATGTATACTCAGAAGTAAATCCCTATGTTCAGTGTGGGTTATTGCTTTATAAATAACTTTAGGATTGCAGACTTGAGCTGATACTCACCCAGTAATCTCATCAGTAGGAACTGGACTCCAATAGCAAAAGACTTTTCATCATAGGACACCACTCTGTTTAGAACCAAAATACAGCAAAGTATATCAGAAAGCAAGATGTGGGGGGACCAATAATTTGTTCCTGCTCTGGGAGAAGCTAAACATTTTGATGATGATTATGAATGACTGTAGAACAGGCATAGCAAATGTTACGAATTTATTTAGCATGTGACATATCATACATGGAATAGCAATATATATTAACATTTCACCTAGATGAGTAAAACACAGTAAAATACAAATATTAAAAATATCTATGTTGAACTATGTTGAAATACCACTGGTCTAGGCCATCTAACCATTGAAGCGCAGTATCATTTATATAAAAAACCAGACACTGGACTGGTATATGCGCTCAGCTGGTCACAATGTGGTCTACAGTTTGATGTGGGACCCTGCAGTCAAACTGAGGGGAGGATACTATGTCTCATTCATACAGAGAGTCCTGGCAGATGCTGGGAGTGATGAGAATCCTATTCAGGATTGTCCATGGCATGGTAGTTCAAAGCTTGACATCATTTTTATAGGGTCATTTATATATCTTCCTATGTCTGGGCGTTTAGTGACCCATTTGGCTTTAGTTATTTAAGTCATTTAGTTAGATAAAAAGTTGAAAAGGGCCTATAAAAATATAAAGCAAAATATTTCTGGCGGCAGTACTCCATAAATTCTATACTTCGCATAATAAGACCAGGTGAAACCTAATCTCTCTTACTTTTAGAAGGCACCTGGCTGCCCTGCTGATGGTAAGACTTCAGTTTCAAAGTATTTCAGCAATAGTTATAATTGACTCAGGGATTTTGGAAGTTGATTCAAATATCAACAGAGCACACAGACTGGGAAAAGCTGCATGAAAACATATCAGGGTTTTAGGATTTCTTTTTACTCCATATTGCAATGCTACGTACAGTTGACATTTGTGCTTATTACAAATTACACATGTAATGCATGGGGCTATCTACTAAGGCCCTAGCCCCTTCTTACCGTAATACCATCATGTAGAGAGGATTGTGAGATAGGCAGGCAATCAATGCAGAAAATGAGATGATGAATATAACAGGCAACAACAGATGGGCACAGCTAACAAGGCAAGATCCAGTCTTTGCTGAAGATTGTCCATTCTTGGTGGAGATACAGGAGCAATTTGTGTAGATCTAGTTGAAAGAAAAGAAGGGAATACAATTTCAGGAAATCAATTCACTTTAAGATCAGACCATAGCTTCATGGTAAAGCATCAGAATAATAAGTACCCAGGTTCAATCCCTGATCTTTCTAGTTAAAAGTGCAAATGTTAACAATACCTCTGTCCTAAATACGCAACTGGTCAGAAGGCACAACACTGAATAAAGAAATAGTTTGATACAATATGAATCAGCTCCCAGTGGTTCATGACTTAATTACTTTATGGCCAATTCACTGTTTGTCTACTGATAGAATTGTGGGTTTAAAGGGAAAAGGGCCGCATGGAATTTGGTTGTAGTACTGCTCTAGTGTTATAGACATTGTGTGCACATTTAAGATTATACATTGATTTTACATTTGTGATCCACTATTATGAAAGGTTAGAGCAGGAATTAATAAATACAATTGGTATTTTAAAAGTAATTTTAAAAGTAAAGTCGGGCTTCAAAAGCTAACTTAGATTTTGACTTCTGCACTTCTTGAAGCACATGTGAAAATCCAATAATAAACAGCAGACAGACATTATAAGAAAGCTGTTTAGCACACCAATATACAATTGGTAGTCTCAACCCTGTAAAGGTTTCCCTGTCAGTCATGTCCAACTCTAGGCACAATGCTCATCTTTGTTTCTTTGCCAAGGAAGCCAGCATTTTCCGAAGACAATTTCGGGGGCCATGTGGCTGTCATGGCAAGATGTCAAAGGCACACTGGAATGCTGTCACCTTCCCTCTGAAGTTGTACCTAGTAAGCTACTTATATTTGCATTCTTTTGAAGTCTAAAAATTATTATATACTGTAATTTTATTGTGAGAAGTGCGGAATGATTAAATACATTGACACTAAACATATTTACAACATTTAATTTACTGATCTGATGCTAAATTTAAATTTAAACAAATCCATTTTGTTCCAGCCTGACCCATTTTTAAGGGAAGTATCCCCTCTCACCATACTCCTCAAAGTTTAAATACATCTCCTGGCCTGAAAAAAAAAGTGTATTCCTGTTTCAGAGTAATTATGGAGTGTGATGAGATATTAAAGAAATGGATTCTTCTTAAATAAATAGGACAGGACTCACATTGAACCTGGGAACATCAAAATGCAAGTTTTGTCTTGATACTATTTATCTAGCACTAATTGTGTAGACAGTGGGAGAATGGCCAAATCACTCATAGATAAGAAAGTCAATATGCCATACATTCCATAGGAGTTTCAACTGCTTTATTGTTATAGTGTTTGGAGGAGAATATGTGCTTTTCATGCAGAGAATCCCAGTTTTAATTCTGATTGTGTTCATTCAAAATATACTTCACCGGGCAAAAAAAGTTAAGAAATATTGTTATTCAACATAAATAATAAAACCACACATAAGATGACTTTATTAATAGTATTTTTGAATCCCATAAATAACCCAACTCTGCACCCATAACTTCTTACAATTCCAGAGGTTGAAGAGTTAGATAAGAAACCAGTACAGCCAGCATGACAGGGAGAGAGGTATTCCACACCATCATCTCCGCAGACTGGATGGAAGAGATACTTTGAGCAGGAGCATTGATGGTTACATGAATTCTGTTCTGGGGAACTCGATGTACTGCCAGAAAAAAAGGAGACAAAATAACATGGGACCAATGAGTGAAATATGCTTTCTTGAGTGGGCTGGTGATTCCCAGCCTGTTATGGTTGGGTTCTTGCCATCTTGAACTTTGGCCTAATACGTTCTGAAGATATTGCTAATGTTGTTTAGTTAAATCATTTACAATTTTTACACATGCAAATACATGTAGATAATTTGGGGAAAAATACATTTGATTCCTGAAATAATCTATCCAAAAGACAGTAAACCTATCAGTAAAAATCAAGTGCAAACCAAGAGGAGAAATGTCAAAATGATACTGTAATTAAAATGGAAAAGCTTCTCAGGGAAAAACATACATTCTCAAGGCAGGATTGTATTCTTTTACAACTCTCTTTTTGAATTGTACCCCTCATCCCCCCCAAATTATGTATTTCTGACCAATGATGATCTAACATTATCTATCAATGAAATACATTACATAAACTTTCTTGAGGACTAAGACTGGAGCCACTTTCAGATCAAGTGAGCTTTCATCTTTTTAAAATATCACAGGAAAAGCTTACTGAATAATATTGAGATTTGATCGAAACTCTATTAGGAAGGATCTTACAATCTTTTGAATGAATAAGGCTTCCATCATTTTAGCTTCTCTATGGTCAAGTTTTTGAAAGGAAGAGTTAGTGAAAAAGTAGTCCTCAATTTACAACCATTTGTTTAGTGATCGTTCAAAGTTACAATGGCACTGAAAAAAGTGACATGACCGTTTTTCACACAACCGATGCAGTATCCCAAACAGATGCTTAACAAGTACAGTAAAACCTTGGATTGCAAATAACTTGGTCTGCAAGTGTTTTGCAAGACGAGCAAACATTTTAAATAATTTTTAACTTGATAAATTACTAATGTCTTGCATTACGAGTGTACAGAGCCCAGTTGAGGTTGCCCAACAGCCAATCAGCTGGTTGCAGAGGAAAGCCCAGCAGCCCAGCTGAGCTCTGCAAATGGGAACAGCCAATCAGCTGTTCGGCAGCAGAGGGAAGCCCCAAAGCCCAGCTGAGCACCAGCAGTCAAATCAACTTGTTTTAAGTGTTTTCAGGATTTTCTTCCCAAGCCAGGAGATCACTGGTGGTAGAATTGAAAAGATCTGAGCCAGGTGCTAGAAAGAATGAGGTTGAGGAATGCAGATTTTAATTATCTTTAGGTTTTTGTTTCACTTTCTGGCTCAATCTGTTCAATTTTGGATTATTGGCAACAT
>JANHFO010002748.1:146173-170702 GCA_032468095.1 Pareas carinatus
ATTTCTATTATTTCTTATGGGGAAATTCACTTTGATATAAGAGTGCTTTGGATTATAAGCATGGTTCTGGAACCAATTATACTCGCAATCCAAGATTTGCCTGTATCTCGCTTAGCAACAGAAATTTTGAGCTCAGTTGTGGTTATAGATCAAGGGATAGCTGTATTACTTTCATGTGTCCAAATAGTTTTAAAGAAATAATTTGGAGCTTTTGTAATATTATAACAACAGCTCTACTAAATTGGGGCAAAAATTCATGTGAGTAGTTATTTTGTTTACGATAGGAATTATTGGGATATTCACAGGCAGAATAAGGACACTAACCATCTTTCTGGTTATCACAAAGCAATTTGCATTAACTGCCTTCATGTCCTAGAACTGGGAAGATCAACTTAGGTATTATAATTGACAGTTGCAGCTGTATTTCCCCTCTACTTACCTTTTAAAGCCATCTAAAATAGCAACAATTCCACCCAATTCCATAACTTAATTATGGGCAGTTTGAATATGCACTCTATGGAGAAGAGTTCACCCCAAACATGAAACAGTCCCATAAATGTAGCAAGGAGCTGCATAAGCATCATTGGAGGAGGGGAGATAGCTTTGGTAATATCCCTGCACAAAATGATTTAGCAACCAATAGACTTCACAAGTCAGCACTGTGAACTTGCAAAAACAACAAAACCACAACAAAAAAACACTGGCTAAAGAATCCATTTTGGTTTCATCGTCATAATCAGCCACCGTATTGTTTTTCCCCCCAGGCCATCACTTTGCTGAACAACTAACTTCCATGACACTGTTAATCTACCTAGTATCTAGCTGTATCACTATTATCCTTCTCATCCTTCCTATTACATATTCTCTTATTTGTATGACTATTAACTTGTTGCTTGTATCCTACAATCTATAGTAGTTGGGTTATTTAGTATCGTAGTATGACTTGTAGATTGCTTATTTAGAATTCTATGACTGTTTTATGCCTATTACAAGAATGTATCCTATGGCATGATGAATGTATTTTATGATTATGATCTTAATTTATCACTTGTAGCTTATATGTGTGTCCAATCACACTTGACCAATAAAGAATTCTATTCTGTTCTGTTCTGTTTGTTAGATAAGGAGGAATGAAATAAAAAAATCTAATAAAATTAAAAATAATGAAATAAAAATCTGAAGACTGGGACAAGGAGAAATTGTCAATACAAGAGAAACCTCTGTGCTATGATTTTGAAGCACTATGTTCTAGTCGCCACAGAGTACTGCCAGAAGAAGAGCGCCCATTACCTGGACAGATGAATTCCAGCCACCGTCTGTGAAGAGCAGCCCATAAAAAAGAGAGGAAGATAGCAAAGGGTGGAGAAGACTAACACCACAATGGTGAAACGAGGGATGGTTTTGAGTGGGAAAGCAAAACGCTTCATGATGAGCCCTCCAAAGAGCATCCCTAGTGCAGCTGAAGGCAAATTCACAGAGCCTATAAAGGAAAGGAAGGGGTTGAAGAGTTACAAATCCTCAGCAATTGGAAACAGCGCTACACAACTGGAGAGAAATATCTCTTGATGGAAGCAGGATGGAATCACTCTTAAAATTGGTACAGAGGGGGTTGCATGTTCTTTTTTTGCATAGTAAAATCGTTATTATTTTTATTGTGAGGATCGGGAAATCAATTCTGTTTCCTAGCTACTGCACTTTGCAATTCCTATTGGGATTTTTTTTTCTGCATATAAATCTGAGGGAATCCTACAACGTCCACACTAAAAGTCCAGCAAAAGGTAGAATATTTCTAGAGGAAAGGCAACTGCAACACCGGGGAGGGCAATTCTTTTGAAGAAAATATTGCACTTCTATTTACCCTTCCATAATTGCAGGGACAGTTATTCTTGCTTTCATGAGATTACTAGAGGTTAGTGAAGCAGAAGTGCCAGCCCTTCATTTGGGTTTTATAGGACTTCATTTAGGTTTTGATGGGCTAAATTGTTGATTTGCCTCTTTGACTCTTTTCAAAGAAGAAAAAAATGGATGCTGTGATTTTTGTTTTAAAGATGTGAAATGAAGGCCTTAAGGTTTGCAGATCAAAACATTCATGTAGCACCTTCAATCTCACCCTCCCTTCATTAAACTTAAATGAAGAGATAAATATTGATGCTCTTCACTTAAAAAGTGTCTTGGGAAAGTATAAAATGGTTGCTGCAAGCTGCAGGCAGCCTTTGCATGTAAACTAGGGGGGGAAATGACATTGTCTCCTTCCAATATAATATTCTTAGTGACAGGGAAAACAGTGAACATGCTCCTGTCATCAAAAGAGTCCTAGTTCACTGCTGCTATATGGCAAAAGTGAAGCAGTGCTGAGGTAATTATGTTTTTCACAGTAACAACAACAGCAAGACAGCTCGGCTCTAACCTCCTATACAGCAGTGGTCCCCAACCTTTCTAGCTTGACGGCCCGGCCCAATGTGTGTGTGTGTGTAGCAGGAGCACATGGGTGCACGCACACAGTTCCATCTGTGTGAGCGGGGGATGAGTCCGCCTTTCACTTGCCCGAATGGAGCTTCATGTGCGAGTGAAGTGTGCTTGTGCTTATGCATGAAGCTACACTCTTGCCCTGCCCATGAACCTGCACTCTTGTAAGCAAAGGGTGCTTGTGTACACAGCTCCATTTGTGCAAATTGAGCTTCACACGTGCATGCGCTTTTCCATCTCTCCCAGGGTTTGGTTTTGAACAGGCCGCGGCCTGGTAGTAGGCTGTGACTTGGGGACCCCTGCCATATAGTACCTATTTGTTGTATACAAGTAAATTTAATTTATCACAGGGATATTAAACTATGAAGGATCCTATGAACTTGGTTTTCTTGTAGATTTTTCATTATCCAATTCGTTATCCAAACTAGGTAACAGCATTAGTCCTAGCAAGAAGTGAGTACCAAAGACTCCCTATTTCAAACCTGAGCTACAAATATTCTCTTTTATCGCTTTTGAGCTTTTTCATTTGTTTGTTCATTTGTTTTCATTTGCTGGCTGAGGAATTCTGGGAGTTGAAGTCCACCCACCTTAAAATTGTCAAGATTGGGAAACCCTGGTTTAAAGCAAAGTGCCTCTTAGTTATTTAAGGCAGCACTACAGATCTCAAAGGTGGAGTTGCAAAGCCACTGTATCTTTAAAATAAACAAACAAACAAACTTAAGTATAATGAGAAAAAGGGAGAATTTTGGATGGATTCACAACCAGAATGTGTAGAAATGCTTGATAATCACCTGCCACAACTATACTGCAGATACACTCAGAGCAACATTCTTTGCATGGTTTCAACCTGACATATTTTAAGACTTATCAAATCAAGCTCTGCTTCAACTTCTGAGTAGTTTTCATTACTCTCAATTTAGTGTTTTTAACCATGGCAAATTGGCAGTGATGTGTTGGCCCATTCTGGGCACACTGTTGGCAGCCCATAGATTATTTGCTAATTTTTCTATGCCTTCAAATTTCTCACATTAGATCTTCAATCTCAATAATGTGGTTGCTATTTGATTCATTACTGGATGAACTGAATATAGAGAATGTAGCTAAACACTCTAAGTAGTCAGTGCTTTGTTCTCAGAAAGTCTAAGGCACTAGCTCAAATTTTCTCACCAATGAGGAAATTAGCGTAAGAGGATGTAGCACCAAACTGTTTTTCCAGATACTTGTTGAGGAAGGTAGAGAGTCCAGCAAGAATAGAGGAGAAGCTGCATTGCGTCAAGACCAACAACATGAAGAGTGGATTGAGGAGCAGTCTTAAGAAGCCTTGCGGGAACTCTGAAAATAAAATAGAAGAGTGTGAAGATCAGGAAGGAAAGGAAAAGGGCTTCAGGACATGAGTACATTCAAAGAATTATTGTAGCATCTTATTAAATATGTGCATCGCAACAAGATGACCAATTCTTAAGGTAGGACTGCTTGGCATCTATTAAAGATGCTGATGCTTTTCTAGACTAAAATTCCCCAATCTGAAATTCTCCAGATGTATTTAAGTAGATGAAAATGTAGGGTTGCAGTCCAACACATCTTGAAACCACTAGACTGGGGGAAACGAGCCCAATTGATTTAGGCTTTAGGTGCATTTTGTTAAATGTTTGTGGAAAAAAAAATAACAAAAGACAAGAGTTCTTTAGAATCTTTTCCTCTCTGCTTTCTTTCCCCTCTATCTCACAATAGTTCAAAAGAAGTGTATAAGATAAGTAATACAGATAATATTTACTCATACTTTCACTGCCTATGTTCAGAGATATCCCTGAATTGGAGCCTTAGAGACGTAAATCTAAAATTCTCAAACTGTTAAAGCACATACAATATCTCATTCAGAGCTATATTCCCCTACCATGTGCACCTTTCTCTATGCTCATCAAATAAAAGTCAACAAGCAAAATCAACATCAACAAAGTATAAAATTACTTTTGGAAAGTATGCATTGGATGGGAAGAAAGAACCAAGATTATAGAGTAATCTATAAGATTAGCTATCTACATCTCAACAGAAACTTCAAACTCAGATGCTGTATGGAAAGTTTTCAGATTAAACTTTTTGTTCCCCATTCAATCATGTCTGATTCTTGGAGATTGACTGGACGTGTCCCTGCAGTTTCTTGGCAAGTCCCCCCCCTTCGCCCCCAGAAGTGGCTTGCCATTACTACTTTCCAAGGGCTGGTTTTGTGCCTGAACTGGAACTAGAATTCAAAGTCTCCCAGTTTCTAGTCTTACTCTTTAGTATGCCAAACTAGCTCGATTACATTTATTTTATACAGGTGGTCCTTGACTTTAAACAGTTCATTTTGTGACCGTTTTAAGTTACAATGGCACTGAAAAAGGTGACTTATGGCCGTTTTTCACATCGCTGACCGCAGCAGCTTCCCCATGCTCACGTGATCAGAATTCAGATGCTTGGCAACTGACTCCTCTTTATCACAGTTGTCGTGTCATGTGATCAAGTGATCACCTTTTGTGACCTCTTGACAAGCAAAATCAATGGGGAAGCCAGATTCACTTAACAACCATGACACTAACTTAACAAGTACAGTGATTCACTTAACAACTGGGGCAAGAAAGGTCATAAAATGAGGCAAAACTGTCTCACTTAGCAAGAGAAATTTTGGACTCGTTTGTGGCCATCAGTTGAGAATATATCATGAAAAGTTGTGGCTACATTCATACAGTTTCCCTGACATGTTCCCTTCCCTTTCCAGAGCCATCACAATATCATGATGTGCTAAAATTTGCTGACACCTCTAGAGGTTTGCTGCACTGGCCCTCAACTGCGCTCCCACACAGATGGATGCAAAAATTCTAAGGACTACAATCGGTGATTTCTCTGGTTGAAATTCCAGCTCTGCCCAATATAATTAGTTAGCAAAAATCTTTTTCCAATTGATTCACAATGCTCTACTCCATGCACTGATTTTTCTTCTTTTCTGTTGAAAAATTGAACTTTTTTTCTTCATCCGTGAAACTATAGATGGACTCAACAACTTTTCAACCTACTGACCACTAAGTAGCACCAATGGATTGCAGTTATTAATATCTCTATCTAGTGGTCATCTGTTTCTATCTAGTGGTCATCTGTGTTTGTGCAGTTGCTGGATAAATGCTGTTGAAAAGCTGGAGTTTGAATAAGCGCTTTAGCTTTTGGGACACTTGTGACAGCGATAAACTACCTCAAGAACCTAATATGAACAGAGGAAGTGGGGATGTAGGACTTCCCTGGGGGCAGCAGCCATTGGGAAAGGAATTCTCTAGCACACTGTCACAAAATTATAAAAGGCAAAGTGGTCCTTTTTAATTGATTTCAATTACATGGATTAAGCTAACAATAGCTAATAAGTTTTGGATCTTTTTGAACTCTCTAAATCCACCTGTTCACTAACTAATGAACTAGGATTCTGCTCTCCCATATAGCCAAAAGAGGACTGGGGTAGAACACATCAGGGACTGGATGGGAGTGGTCGCACTGAAAACTGGTTGAACCAATTGGAACAACAGATTTGCTGACCTGGACACCTGTATTTGGCTCATCACACCCATGAATGGTGCATTCTATATTCCCTGGTGAGATAACAGAAACACACAAGTTCTAGAGTAGAGTATCTTAAAACCACCCTCAGATTAACTCAACTAAAAAACCACAAAAAGGCATCTTAGTGATGTTGGCATGCAGGCTTGCCCTTGAAACAGTAAGAATGGCGGCCTTGCAATTGGGCAAGGACACTGGGTTGATTTGCCTACTGTCACATTGTTGGATGAAGAGGAAAACCTAACATTTCCTAATCACTTTCTAGTGTGTAAGCAACATTTTGTTCATATACATTAGTTTATCAAGAAATGATCATTTTACTTGCCATGGAAATGAGGTTTCTATTAGAAAAAACCCACAAACCCTATTAATGGGTATATGCCAAACAGATGACTTAAGTAACTAGTCAGCAGTTGGAACTAGTAAACAATTTTCTAAGATAACTATACAAAATGCCTAAATGATTGTTGGAACCATTTTTTCAAACATATTTGTGGAATATCTATTATCATTGATTTTTTTCCAGGTTCTATTTTAAAGCATTACCACATCTTGAAGTAGAATATGAGAATTCCTCTACCAGCTAGCTAGGTCAACTATTATAATGTCACCTAAAAACACTGAAAGATATGTCCATAAGACAGAAAACTCAAATCATAATAGAATGAATTAATAAATAGCTGGCTTAAGAATTGAATCAAATCTGGTATGGGCTGACTTGAAATAGTCCAACAATAAATCCATATTAAACTTGAAAGTATTAACAGGATGGTTACTATTGTGAATAATAAGAAATATTATCTTTTCCTAAATAGGTATAATTATTTAGCAAAACAACCATTTATTTTTTATTCAAAATACACTTTCATTAAAATCACTTTACTTTTGATAAAAGCCACCAGAGACTCTTCTTCTGCCTTTGCTTTCTCAATCTTCTTCAGGATATCTGTCTCAGATGCTTCCTGATGAAAGAGAAAGATTTTTTTAAAAAAACAATTCACTGCTGAATTTTTTTCCAAACTCTGTTTTAAAGCATTACATTTTCCGAAGACCTGAAATTGGTAGGAAGGACTCTTGAGTAATGAGTGGCAGAAAGCAAAAGAGAAATATAAAGGAAAAAGATTAATGAATGAATTCAGAGGTGAAATAAAAACTTTTTTTAACATAAGAAAACAGAAGATTGCTTGGAAGGTAATCGAATAGAGAGGGACAAAGAGTTACTGAAAATGCAGAATGACCAAAATGCAGCATCCAGCCTTATGTTGAAAGTTTCTTCATGGAAACGATGGATGGCTAAGCTGCATTAGTTTCCACTTGCCAAAATAAAAGCATTTGCGATATCATTTTTATCTTTTCATTATATCTGGATCTATTGTTTTGATTGTGTACATCAAGGTGTTTGTTTATGAATTTAATTTATATATTAAAATAACCAGAGGTAGTTTCAGGACAAGTAAAAATTGAAAAAAATTGCTATTCTAAAAAATTGGCTACTCCAAGACAAGAATCACCAATCACTTCCCACCCTTATGTAGCATTTTATACTCCATTATGAACAGGACTCTTTGACAGTGACAATTTAGCAAGGTCATCTCCAATCCAATTCTTGAGACTTACCTTCCCTTTCAGCATATATCGAGGGAAGAAGAAATAGGGAATGGAACAGAGTAGTAAACAACCAGCAGCAATGAGAAGACCCAACCACCATGCTCCAATCCAACGTGGATCACCTGGGGTCAAGTTTACATCCTCTAAGAAACATAAGGGGAAAAAATTTTTAAATATCAAGAAGTGAAGTCACCAGACTGGCTCTCAACCTGGCATTTTTCAAAAGTCCTGGATCTGCAACTCCCCAAATTCTCAGGAAGCATGAACCATAGCCATCTTGGGAATTGCAATCCCAAGGTATCAGATTGGAGAAATCTGCACGAAGTAATTTGTATACCAAAACATTACATTACAGTTGTGCCAATATTTAAATATGATCCTCTTTCCTCAGTGGCCAAATGCCATGAAATCCTAATTATTTCTATTGTTAAAATCTATTTTCTCAGAGACCAATTCATCTCCGAATTTCTTGAAAAACAACAACAACCCCTAGCAATACTGTCATTTGATCTGTGGTCCTGTTTCCCATCCCCCCCTTTTTAAAATTATGGTCAACCATAAATATTTATTATACAGTAATCCTAACGCTAACAATATTTCTTTGTTGAGTTGGTTGGATTATAATTGTCATAATTTCAGCAAACCCTAGCAGGGCTTCAGCAAGTATTAGATTTAATATAAGTCAGCATACCTTTACATTTTAATAGTGTTTTACTTACATATTACTTAACGTGTATATATAAGCATTATATATACATAATACATTATGCATCCTATATATAATACTTATATATATGTTAAGTAGTATTACTTATGTCTTTTTGTAGTGTCTATCTTAGTTATCTATAGTATTTAGTTTATTGACTCATTGTACACATGTTGTGCTATGACAATAAAGGTTTTCAATTCAATTGATGGTAATATTGATTGTAATTTTATAGGTCTCCCTCGAATTTTGATTCATGTACTTTTAATGTAAAAATCATTTTACATTAATGATTTTATTTTACCTTATTCTGTTATTATTATTTTAAATTTTTATTTCTATTTTAGAGTTACTGTTATGTTGTTAGTTTTATGCTGATCTATGACTGAAATGATATAAATACATATTATTTAGTATAATTTTATGAAATTAGTGTGAAGAAGTGGTTCAGAATTTTTAAGAAAAACCTGCTCTTAAATAATTGACAGGAGATATTATCTCAAGGCAATTTCTTAGAAGTCTTCGGGTTGAGGCAGAAAATTGTGGAAACTTACCCTGTTTTCCCAAAAATAAGACTTAACCAGAAAATAAGCCCTAGCATGATTTTTCAGGATGCTCGGAATATAAACCCTACCCCCAAAAAAAGCCTCAGTTAAGGTTGTCAGCCAGACAGATGCATTTAGTACCGTATTTTTCTCAAAATAAGACCCAACAGGAAAATAAGCCTTAATGTCTTTTGGATCCAAAATTAATATAAGACCTGGTCTTATTTTCAGAGAAACACAGTAGTAGTATCATGTGGTGAAAGGCATTTGTTTAAAGTATAGACAGTCTACTGCTGAAATGTGAAGCTAAGGAAAGCAATGTGGCATGTCTGATTCATTTGTGGAATTGCAGTATTAATTAAACCATCCTATTAAAAAAAATTCTAGTCACCTCGTGGTTTTTTAAAACAATTATCCAACAATATGAATGTTAATGTAACTGGAACTATTAACTGGCCTTTCCCCGAAAATAATATTGTGTCCCATTGTTCCCCAAAAGATGCTTGGGTAATGTTCAGGGGACACTTCAGATACTGATCTCAGTAGAGCAACTGTCTTAATAAGGCTAACATATGGAGACTCTACTCTCATGAAATCTTATGGAAGAGACTATAAATCAGGGCATTTTGAAATCAGACATCCTCCCAGCAGGAGGTCTTGCTTCAAACAGTCAGCAGATCACTAAAGCTGGCATAGAAAGTGCCGTTCCTCATTGTTAATGAGCAGGAAGGAATAAATAGCAATCTTCAGACTTTTCCAGCTCTGTACAGATTTCCTGTCCTTCAGTATTAAAAGCGTGCAGACAAGAGCCCACACCCCATTTAAACAATGGCATATAGCTTTCCTGGATGTGACTAGCCCTCTCAGGATTGGGTGACATAATCAAGGGGCAACTAATGAGAAGAAACTCACTGCCAATTCCCGCTCTCAGCTCATTCATTTGCTTAGGACAAGTTGTCGGCAACCATTCTGAAATTCCAGTCTTCCTGGATGTCTTTAGCATGGGGGATATGAGAAAGATAATCTGTGGACTGCTAGAAATAACCCTGTGTACCCCACAGATTGATATATGTACTGCTTGAAGCCTGTACCTTCAGACTTTCAAAATTCTGTTAATTAGCTTTATTATTATCAGAATTATTCAATTCTGTTAGCCTTACAATCAAGTAGAATGGATTCATGTAGTTATATTTCCTGTCTAATTTACCTGGGAGGGCTGACCTCAGAAACTTTCCACTGTCACCCACATGTTCTATTACACATACGCTTATAAGTCCAAATTCTTAATTAGATGCATATACTGCAAAAATCTATTACAATGAAATGTGCATTTCTCTCTAGAAATCCTGTGACAATTAACAGAAATGTATCAAAAAATAATATCACCATTAAATAAGGCATGGGAGAATTGGACAAGAAAAGATGGAAGCCGATCTCTTCATTCAAGAGATCCATCCAGATCATTTGCATTCCACTACAATCTTTTGCCACCAAGCAGTAGAGTACTAAGTTCCTCTTTGCACAGTCATTAGGTCTACAATGGAAGCTACTGGTTTCTTTCAGTAGAATTCCACATTCATGCTTTAGGAGAATTTTAAGCATAGGACCATGATTTCTGTACATTTGATCCGAGTCCTTGCCTACACACTGCATGTCTATTATCCACAAATACACATGATAATATCTCATTTGAAGCATTACTCAAGCCAGAGTAACCTATATATGCACATCCAACTGACTTCATTGTGTGAAGAGCTAAATTACACCCCCCTTAATTCGATAATATTCATATTACAATAATATTCTAATAAACATATCTGCATACTTCCTAATTGTTTCTGAACATCTATCTATAAAAAGGCATAAATGGCTTTTTGCTTCAGGAATAAAAAACAGCAGAATTTCACAGTATCCCTAATTGAGGCAGGCTGTACTTCTACCTTGCAGTGTCTCAAAAATCTGCCTGCAAATGGCAAATGGAGACAGGGACATATTCTGTGTGATTGTAGCTTAACTTTCGGGTCTATGATTATTCAAAGCTTATGTGTGAGAGCTCATAAATTAGACTAAACTAAACTAAATTATACTGAACACTTACTCAGGCTAACCCGTCCAAAATCCACAAAAATCCTCAATGCTGCAGATCCAAGTAAGTAGGCAAATGCTGGACCAAACACTGAGATGGAAAATAAAATTGCTGAAAAGAAAAAAAAGAAATATATTGATTACTTTGCGTGGACTAAATTTCTTCAATTACAATTGGTCTTAATTCTTCCCAGACTGTAATGAAGTTTGATCTGAATTTCTAAAGCAAGGGCTTTTATTGTTACTACAAAGAAATTGTGTAAAGTACTATTGTAAAACAAATTGCATAATTAAGACTTACTGAAATAGATTGTTACTAATCTTCTTTAGCATAGTTATTCTTATTTGCCACTGAAAGAAATCCTAACAATTTTCCTAAAATAAAGAGCGTCTACCACTTTAAATGTACAAAATCATAGTGCAAAGCAGTGTAGGAACACTAAAACTGGAAGTATTTGGATCTAAAGAATACTTGCAACTCATTCATTTTCAGCTGCTAAATATAATTTTTTGCTCATGAAGTCTTTCAAACCGATCTTTTGCGTAAATAAGAACAACAGAATCCCTGAATAATGGAGTTAAATGTTCCCATTATCCTAAAAATGATTTTAAATGGCATTAGAACAACAATAACTCAAAGCGTTTTTTTATTGAGGGAAGAAGCATCCTTATTATGCTATGCCAAATAATCTTTCCTAACTGACATCTAATTGCTGAGCTCACCTGGCCTGACAATCTTTTTTTGTAATATTGTCATAATATTGTACTCATCTAATGCCTAAGCAATTGGGCCAGCCCCAAATCGTTTATCTGTACCATTGTTAAAACAGTATTTAGATCCAGGGTTTATATTTAGGTTGTGGATACAATCTAATGCAATTCAACAACTATTTGCTGGTGGGGCAGGAGATGTATACATCCCACTGGCTGTTACCCACTGTATAAACTGGATTGCCCCACTGTGCTTGTACTTATCAGCCTGAAGAGCAAGATGTGGGGGGAGAAACTGCACAGTGAAACAGGGAAGAGATGGTCCTTTCTACTTCACAGCACAACACTCTCACATCCATCAGATGTTGTTTTGACTGATTTTGAACATTGGTTTAGTGCTTTTCTGGAAGAAAGTTAAGCCTGTATCTAAAAGTAACTTGACTATCACCTGATAATTGCTTCTTCTTTGAACATACACAGGTCAAATTATATGTATGTGTTTATTTATTGGTTTATAATATAACATACACAAAAAATACAAAAGCAAATAATAGGAGAGATGGGGAAGGGGAAGGGAGGAGAAAGTGTGGGAAAAGAGGGAAGAGAAAAGAAAAAAAAGCATTGGCTCCCAACACCCTTTGATGCAGTAGAATAAGGCAATGACATTGAACAAGGCTGAAAATATGTTTTTTCAGAAAAGGAAAAGCCTTTTGTCTCAGTCACTTTTTTTAAAAAAAGAAGGATCCTCGAACTGAATCCAAACAACAAACAAATGCCTTGTTTTAATTAACAAATGCCAAATTAAAATCTGTGGTAAAATTGCTTAAGAGCAATTTAGAGTCCGACTGATGTTTGAATATTTGTACATGTCTTTATACATGTAGGTCAGCATTGTGGCTGCCAGTTTCTCCCCTTCCTTTCTTTTCCTGCTTAAACTTACCAGAGGTTGCATCCACTGTAGTGGTAAAACCCAGGAGCTTGAGAAAGATGGGCAGCCTGCTTCATCTTATAGGGTAGCAGGTCATTTTAAAGAGGTAGCAACACTAGTGCTACAATACAGCGTCTAATGCTGCAGTTGCTGGATACACTGTGGTGATTTGGTATCTGGCAATTGCCACGAGACTGTTACCATTAAAGACAGTAAAACATCAGCTCTAATCAAGTGTTGCAGTGACACTGCAAAAACTTTACCATACGAAATGCCGATGGCTACACATATTATGAGAGGAAAACCTCTAAGTTTACTGCTTAAGTTTCTTTCTATAAAGAAAGAGAAGTTCATGAAGTAAAAGGTGCCACTACTCACAGGAACAGACCTTACGTCTGTCATTACGTTGTCAAACGTTCCCACAACTGAATATGGGTTTCAAGTTCTTCCTGAACTGCACTTCTATTTTACAAGATTACATCCCAGACTTATATTACATTAGAAATACCTCTTCTACATCAGTGATACATCAGTGACAGTTTATTTAACAGATTCCTTCTCAGCCACCACCACACTGATATTAAAGCAATACAAGCCAGACAATAAGGATGTTACAACAATACATCTTTCAAGAAAATATTTACCTATGTACAAGGGAGAATTGTTTGGCTCAGCAAAGTCATCAATATAGGAAATTCCAAAAGGCTGGATAGGGACTGTCCCAATTCCAGCCAAGAGTTGGGCAAATATCATTAATCCCCACATGATACTGGCCTCTGCCTGGACATTCATGGTGGCATTCAAACACTTAAATTCCCCTTGGCAGAGCTCTGATCCTGGGTGGCTGCTCTGGTTATCTGAAACAAGATCAATAATAATTTCAGAGGAACGCATTGGAAAGCAACTCTTTATGAAGCTAAGTTCTTATATTAAATCCTGTGTTAGCATTTTTTATTCGGAAAATAAAATTACCACTGTACAGTATATATAAAAATGGGCAAACAGAAAGCTTGAGAATCAACCTATAGGTAGACTATTCACAAATAATCACTTACTATGCCCCAGGAAAAAAAAAAGATGATTGAAGAGGTAGCACAAGCCACATTTCCCATTATTATTGGTATGCATAGAGTCATTTAATAATACAGGGTGTGGGGCCACAATAACGGTATTTGGGATCTAAAGACCTCACAAGTGGTGAGTGAACATTTTGGAGAGGGAGGGGGAGAAAGCTGAAAAACTCCCAAGTGCACCTGAAGCACCTTATACTGGCTAAGATTCATTTAGAATTACCAACACCAACATCATGGGTGGTAACAACTGCAAATCTTGTAATCTCAGGATCTACTAGTAAACCAAGCTAGACATGAAAAGTGAATTATATCCTTAAATTTGCTTAATGATTTCTCATCCCTGGATTGCTGCAGAGGTGCCAGACCTGTAAACTTCCTTAGTTTAATTAGTACCTGTCATCAAATTTTCTGTCAAGAAACATTGTTATAGGGATATGTACAGAAAGATTTTTGGAATCTAGGTTCTAAGAGTGAAGGAAAGGAAAAGGAGAGAGAGAGACATCCAAAGATAAGTGAGTAGTTATTACAAGACACAATGCTATGTCTGTTCAGGAGTTTTAAGTGCTTCCAAATTACTAATTTTATGATATTTATTCTTTTTATTAATTTTCAGTCATCTATACAGTTTCAGAATCTCTTCATTAGCCTTAATTTGTGTTTCTAAAGGTTGTTGGCATGATCACTTGGATGAAATGGTTTCTCCTGATTTTACCTAGTGATAGTTCATAATGCATAATACTGCAATGGCATTTTGGTACCATTGCCTGCAGTTGAATAGAGCCTACAGACATTCTTCATACAACTTGCCAATTTTTGGTTATTACACTCCGCCTTAAGTCTGATGCAATAGTAGAATTCACAGCCACTTTTCTTTGCATTTATTAACTTCACATTATTCTCAGTATAATGGTCTGTCTGTCTGTCTGTCAGCAGGGAGATACTTTCAGAGCAATTATGCAAGCTTTGAAAAAGACTAAGTTGCTTTAATGATTTGAAAAGAGGTACTTCATATATGTGTTTTCATGTGTTGTGAACCAATCTTTTGAAAGATTTGCAAAGCCATAGTAAATAAAAATCCACAATCTAGGTAATAACATTTTTTGCTGAACCTTCTCCCAAGATCTTTCTTACCAAATTCATAAGCATTTTCAAGATCATAGCATTTTCTATAAATGCACTTCCCAGTGATTTTATTCCATCATGTTTTATGCAGAAAGATGGCTCTGTAAAATGACAGTTATAACAAAAATCTTGCAAAATGTTATTCTTGTGCTTGTCAGTCACTGCGGATTTTCAGATTTCCTCTTCCAGAAACAAATGAAAATAAAGTTTTCCTGAATACTTGCTGGATACTTTATAGATAAATATCAGGAAGGTAGAATTAAAATTTACTATTACATGATTATATGTATGATTAGGAGGTTTAGGAGAAGCCAAATGTATCTGTTAATGCTTCCTAATTGAATTTTCTTATTCAGCATCCTATGTTGTTCTTTGATGAATAGCATACTGTTTAAAGATTCAGAATTTGGATCCAAATCCTTGGCAACTGAGCAATCAAGTCCAGCTGATATCACTAAAAGCAATTGCTCCAGCCAACCGGATGTTGGATTCAAGTAGGGTGAATCAGGTCTTTGTTTCAGCTTGATATTAAAAGGAAATGTGGGAAATGCTGGAAGTCAAGCTAACTATATAACAAATCAATATATAAATCAATAATTTCCTTTTAGGTCTGAATAGAAATGAGCAATAATGCAGAAGTTTAAAATATACGGCAGTATAACAATATTAAAGTAGAGAGAAAAAAGAACCAAAGAGGGGGGGGGCAATATCAATTTTTTCCTTAGACACATTTTCCTCTTTTTAAATTTTTTTCCTAATCATATCAAACATTTTTTGAATTTTCACTTCAATCATCATCTCAATGTAAAGCTCATATATCAGCAATAACGGCATTAAGTTTAAAAAAGATAAACCACATAGATGAGAGAGGGATTGTATTGTTATGTATGTATGCATATATGTATGTATGCATGTATGTTTACATATTCTAATTCTTTCCCCTTTATTTTTTGTTTTATTTTTTCTGTTGTTTTTTTCCTTAATACAGATAAAATACTGTATCATATGTACATTGAGAATTCTCTTTTTATAAGACTTTGACCACAGAAAAAGCATGTACTACACACCAATGTTCTGATTACTATTACTTCCCTGTCAACAGACAGCGATTCTTCTCATTTTGGAAACTGATACTTTCAGAGCAGCAATTCAATACGTAGAACAATAACCACTAACAGTAGATATGAATCAAAACTTGCACTGCCTCAGATTCACCTGGTCCTGATCCAGCTTGGCATGCCCAGAGTAGACAAGTCATTACACAGAGACTGCACATAGCCTACAGGGAATGTGGAAGTTACGATGGCCAAAGGCCAAGCTACTTTAACATGCAACTAACCTTCCAGACTTACCTGCTAGAGAGAATCATATACCTATCACACAGGATCTAACAAGAACAAATCAAGAATTTGGGGATCCTTCCAAACTGAAGGTAGAAAAGAAAGCAAAACAAAACAAAAGGCAGGGAGCTCCACTAAACTTTCAAATATCTACACAGGGCTTGGAGAAGAAAAGAGTTCTATAAAGTTACATACAGATTTGTGCTGAAGAATATTCATATCGACCAGAAAGGAAATGTGGAAGAGTCAAAAGGAAGGCCCCTAGTGCCAACAGCAAACCTCCCAGGCCAATGATCCGAGGTCGATGAACTCGACTACCAAAGTAGCTCACAAAGATGATGAGGATGACATTGCCAATCTGTGGAGAGACAAAAATATACAGATGTGTTAGGAGAATTGCAAAGGAGGGCACAGGTTAGTAACTTCACAAGATAAAGATGATCATCTGGATCTCTTCTTTTTCTCCTTCATTAACTTGTTTTCTGTCTTAGATAGAACTAGAACAGATTCTCTCATTGTGAATCTATCTATTATTTTTCTGCCTGCCTGTCTGTCTGTCTATCATCTATCTCGTTTATACACACACATACACTGACATCCTATATGGTTTTATAGCTGATGGAATATTTTTTTCAATATACAATTTTATACAAGATTTTTTTAAAAAATGTAATACTAATACAAACTAATATAAAGCGGAAAAGAGAAAAGAAGATATAAATCAAAGAGAAAGCTAAAAGTGCAAGGAAGGAGAAAAAGTTTTAAAAAAACAAAAGAAAAAAGATGCAAAGATTTAGTTTCTGATCTTTACAGCAATTATAAGCACAATTGCAGATTTATGTCTTATTCTATTGCTACAACATAACTCCCTTCTTTGTATAATCTATCTAATCCACAAAAGCATAAATCAGGAATTCATTATTTTCTGTTTCATGCAAAAAGTTTATAAGGGACTTCAATCAGCAATAAATGTAGATGTTATCTTTTCTCAAAGAAGTCAATTTGGCCATCTCAGTAAATTCCATCATCTACAATAATCATTCCTCCATTTGTGAATAGTGCCAAATCATTCCATATTTGTGCATATAACAATCTTGCAGCAGTTATCATATATAAAACAAAGTTCCATGAGTTCTTTGCCAAGTGTTTGTCCATCAATCCCAAAAGAAAAACTTCTGCTTTTAATTGTACATTAATCTTTTAAATCCTCTTAATTAGTGAATATATTTGAATCTAGATTTTTCAAGCTTTTGACACATCTTTCAGAGATGATAAAAAGTCCCTTCTTGTTCACATTTCCAACATAAATTTGAAGTGTCTTTATATATTATGGACAATTTCTCTGGTGACATCTAATACTAATGGTGTATCATTTTATTTAAAAAATTCTTCAAGATTATAACGTAAACTTCAACCCTTTCAACCACATATTTTTTCTATTGTTCCATCTGTACATTAGAACCAATTTTGTTTTGGCCCAGCTGTTGGAATCATTCTAACACATAATTGAGAAAACCTAAGATCCCAGTGATCAGGCAGGGGAGCTTGTAGAAAAAGAATGAAAAATAGTTCCAAGCAAAAACATATGTACTTGGCAGGACAGTAATGATAGCTGTTTGTGGGCTAGAATAAATTGGACCATGAGGAAATTTTCGAGGAAGAACATCACAAAACAGACTTTATGGTGACCATCAAGAGTAAGACCACATATTTTTAATATAAAAAAATACTCGAGACGTTTCTGTGTTTCCTACCATAAATGAGGCAATGTGCTTAGGGTTCTGCTGGGACAGCTTCCCTCTGGGTGGTGTCCTCCAGGTATGTGGACCAGCTCCTGAAATTTCTTGCCAGAAATTTCTTGCCTTTGCTGAAAATTCTAGGAATTGTAGTCCACACATCTGGAGGCTGTTCAGCTTGATGCAAAGAATTTTGATGTTTGTAACATATTAATGGCAAAATATTTTTACTGATTTTTAGAACTGCATCTGCAGACATTTTGTTGAATTTCTACATATTTTATAGGTTACAAAATAAATCACAGTTCAGTTCATATGACAAATCCAAACAACATGTGTGTGGATCCAGTCTTTACACATATCAGCTTGTCTTAATGGGATCCATTCCTATATATACAATTTCAGAACTTTCAAATGATCCTCCCAAAAAGCATCTATTTCCTTAGAAAAGCAAATGACATGGATCAGGATTTGCAGAGATGTGTAAAAATCAGTGTGTACTCAGACACATCAAACATGCCAACAAAAGCACATCATGCGGACTGGTAGTGGTTCTCTAACATCTACCTTATGATGCTAAAAATTGAACTTTAGGTCTTCTTCAGGAAAATCTTGTTCTCTGACACTGAGCTACATACTCTGCCCTTCCCAAAATAAAACTCTCTGCTGTAAACCTCAGTAATATAGGAATAACCTTTATAAAAAAGTTCTGGGGGTGATGTTAAAAAACAACAACACAGTCTTGGCTGATCCCATGGGCTACCAGACACACTGAAACTGTCTTTCCAGAATGTTTGATCAGCATGGCCAATACAAACCCTGATTGGAAATTATTCCAACTCAATGCATCTGTAGAGTCATACAATGAACCTAATACTATGGTGAGTTGATAGAAATGTTTTAGCATTCACCGTAATGAAAGGTAAAGACAATGTCTGTCTTCCCTTTGCATCTTAGGAGAGATTTATTGCCACTTTTAAGTCCAGGGGAAGAAGTCCTTAAATCCGCTGCTCAAAAGAGATTATTCTTTCCAATGTACCCAAATGTAAGAAAAAGAAACACCACTAGAAGCAGCAATTTGGAATCTTGAATAAAATAGGTTTAAAAGAAATGAGTGTACGAGGAGTTCATGGATTCCAACTCTGGCATTTGCTTTTATGTATTTTGCCCATCGTGTGTTATTGAGTCGTCTGAAAGATATGCATGGTTATTATTGTAATTATTGCAGTTATTAGTATAATTGATAATCATTATAATTATCAGGAAAAAAAGCCAGTACCCTACAGCCTTCTTAAATTTTAATTCCCATCAGCTCCAGTCACCATGGTCAACTGAAGAAATTATGAGAACTGTGATCTGAAGCATCTGGAAGGCATACATTTGCACCTTTAATCTGGAGGAGGCTAATGAAGTAGATGGACATCAGAACGACTGGTTTACTCTAAAATAGTCTGGACAATGGAATGGGAAACATATTATGGGAGCAAATAATAGTTTAATCCTTATAATCAAGATCCCTGTGAGGGATTTTGAATTCTACAGCTGAAGGAGCCGGCAAACTGAAACTGTTTGATGACCCTGGAGGAGCAGAAGACAGATAACCAAAACCCAGATTGTAGTCTTTTTCTTGGTGTAAAAAGAGTCGATACATGAGCACAACAAAATACATTATTTATATTATAAGACCCTGTTATCAGTAGTAACAGTATGTTTGGAGGCTTCCTAGAAAAATAGAACCTAAAACCCATAGTAAGATCACCTCACATACTTGCTACATTCTGGCTCTAAAGGATAGGCTGCTATTTACATTTCTGTTTGTAATTCTTAGGTGTTGTTTCAGAGTGTGTATTATCTGTGAAATTTCAGAGTTTTGCCCAGGAATGACTGTTGTAGTTGTGCATGCAATTGTTGCATTTATCTCCAAGTGATTTGGCTTCTTATTTAAATGGGCATTTTTCCTATTACAATATCTAATGAGAGGTACTGATAAAAATTTAGCTGCTTTTATGTTCTCGGTCAATGAGAACTTCGGCAATTTTTTTTCCTTATGGAACTATGCAACACTTTTATCTTAATTTCTAATCAGTGATTCTGCTCTCCTTTTTAGTCTTTCCAGCCTACCCAACTGTGGGAAAGAAATTCTGTACAGGGCTCAGGATGCCTTCCGTCAGCAAATTACCTCTCTGAAAATCAAACAAAATGGAACTAAATTTGATATGATAAGAAAAATCAACAAAAGCCTGATAATCTAGATTTTAAAAAGTGAACCAGATCTGGCTTGAGGTTGCAATTAAAAAAAAATTCAGAAAAAAACAAATCTCCGAATACACCCATTTAGAGGCAATGCCTCAGTGCTGCTGATTCCGCCATTCTAAGATCATTTCCATATTAGTAACTTATAGCATATTCCAGACCTCTATTTTTTTAAACTTGGCATCTTTAAGATGTGTGGACTTTACTTCAGGCTGACTGTGGAATTCTGGGAATTAAAGCCCACACATCTTAAAGTTGCTAGAGTCATCCAGCCATTGTTATATCAATCTCATGTCAGAGGTGGCTGGATGATGCTAAGTCACTTACATAGAAATTACCTAAGGCCCCTGTCTTGGATGGATTACCCAGTGGAAGGCATGTACTCCACCTGGTGCTTCCCAGTGCACATGTACACACGGATAAACAGTTTATGTAATACTACTCATCACTGTTTATTTAATTTGGATGTCATAGAAAACACATGGTATCTTAAACCATCTGTGTAGAGATAGATAACAAGTGACACATACTGTACTCACTATGCCTTATTTTTATATTCTCTGTGTTAAAAATCTGAATAGCCTATATGTAGCCCATTAATCCAATGTAGTTCAGTTGATACTGGTACAACCACATTTCCATTACTTTTTGGGAATTTCAGCTAGAGTAATCCTACCACAGCCTTATCCTGAAGCAGTCAGCTGATACAATTACCTCATGTAAACTGGAGATAAAACCAGAGGACAAACTGGAGAGGCCAAAGCGCTTCTCGATGGTAGTCAGGCTACTCTTAAAGTAAGCGCTGTAGAGGAGTTGAGACAGCTGCATCAGGCCATGGCAGAACACAAACACCTGTTAGCAAGAAGATGCATAATTAGATATATTACCATGATGGAGGGCTAGGAAAATACCAATATGTATCTGGATGATATCGTTGGATGATTCTGAGTTACAGACAAAATAGTAACCAGATATTTATATAAACTTAGAACCAAAGTCACAAACATCTGAAGAGGATTTGCTGATCTGAAAATCAAGCTTTTTTAAAAATTGGGATCTATTGCTATACATGGATTTTTACTCAAAGCGAAATGTGAGATTTCTACAATTCCAGGTATCTGATTGCTAATGTTGATATTCTTGGTCTATTATATATACATATATTCTAAGAATTGCGGTATTGAAAGAAAAGTTTAAATATTCTGGCTGGAGTTATAAAGAAGATGGTAGAAGTCTTTTTGCTTTTGTGATTTGTGTAATTTTTTTGTAGCATGTCAGACTGACAGTAAGTTACACAGCGTACTGAAGGTGATTGCTAAAGTCATGGCCTTCTGATGGTTAAAGCTTTCTGCTACAATCATTAGTTTAGCTCTTGTTTGACAGAGGGATCATGTCTTCATGCTCTGCTTTAACATGAAATAAATGCTTGTTAAAACAAACAAGGACATAAATCTGGCATTAGGCTAAAAAAACCCTGGACCTATGTTATTCTTTCGCTCTAACTCTGTGATCCAGCAAGCCATATTTTTCCTTTCCCTCTGCTACTGGGTTGGTCTGAGTTTGGTTTTTTTTACTCACTTTGGAATTTTTCTTTAATATTTATTTATTTTTATTTATTATTTAACTTCTACCCCGCCCTTCTCCCGAAGGACTCAGGGCGGCTTACAGGCACAACTAAAAAACACAGAAAAAACATATTGGGGGGCTTTCTTGTTTTATTTTTTTGCATTTCTGTAAACTTTGAGTTAAATTTCCTTTTCTTTCTTAGTGATCACATTTTGTTCATATTTCTTTGCGCACACTGACTTTAAAAGACTTCCCTGGAATTTGGCAGCCACAATCATCACCAAACATTCCCTGCTTGTTAGAGATGTGTTATATCAATAGAATAAAGATTTTAAAAAATAAAGCCTGGTTCCTTGCCATCACTTAAAAAAAAATGAGATAGTCTTAGTGACTAAAACCCCTACCCAGTTTGAATGTGTCACCCCAAAAAAACCAACCCCAACCCTAGAGAAATACTGTAACTGAATAATAGATATTGTGAGATTACATCAGCATATGTAACATAGAAAAATCAGCAATAAAAGCGAAATAAGCTTTAAGAAGGAATAAGATAACATGTAAAATAGAGCCACAGAATCTGTAGGTACCTTTTGAGGCATTAAATCCTATTCCTGTTTAATGCGTGAATGAAAAGTAAAACATCAGGCTGTCAAGCCGCACTTTAATAAAATCAGTGATTGTGATTCAAACCTTAACTGCTTATTCCTTCCACTGTTGAAAGATTGTTGAATTGCTCTTACTATTACATGTTTAATAGTAAGTAGATTTATAGGATCTGCCTTCCTGTAACATAGATCGCTTTTCTTCCTTTTCCTGAATTCCGAAAAGACAGACAACAGGTCTTAAATCTTTTTCTCTGTGACATTCTTCCAGATATTTGAAGAGTGCTATCCTATTTCCTCCCAGTCCATTATTCTTAGGTCTAATTATTCCCAGTTCCTTCATGCCTTTAAGGTACTTTCAAGGTACACAGGTACACAAAATATGCTAGGCAGATCTGCTGTCCTCCCCCTCCCCCATGAAATGAATATGGCTGTGAAGAGCAAATACTGACTTTTAGTACTGCTTGGCATGACACTGTGTATGTTTAACGGCCAAGTACACTAGTTTTCTTTAATTTCTTTCTGGAACTTTTATAAAGAAACCAACTGTGGGAATATTACAGTAGTAAAATTGGCTGCCAATCTGATGGATACTGAGCTTTCTGGGGGGAAGATTTAGCAATTGTTTATTTATTTATCATTTCTAGGACTGTCTGCTTATTATATTAAATATTATGATCTTACTTAGTCAATTATGATAAGGAGCAGCATCGGCATATGTATTTTTGAGTGAAGGAAAAGAAAGCCAAAAATGATATAAAATGTAATAGGATAAAAATCAAATAAATCACTAAAAAAATCAGATCCTGAAATATGAAATGCAAAACAGCTTGAAGACCATAAATTAAGCGTCTGTACTGTCCAAAAGGTAATAGATGCATATTTTAAACAAATATTAAAATGATAAATACAAATTAAGTTAGACCTTTTTTGCAACTCTCGGTTCTTCTAATTCTCAATTCTCCCTTGTTGCTGATTGATCTTTTTTAGGAGGGTTATCATAAATGTAATTTTTTCCAGTATTTGTTTACGCTTGACATAGAACAGGCATCTACAAGATCCTTGGGCCTAGTGTTCCAACACTAAGGCTGGCAATAGTAATAACATTTTGTGTATCTGTGTGTGTTTGTGGGTGTGCGCATGAATGCAAACCTATTTTTTTCATGACATTTTTGTTTAGCCAATGACAATAAGCAACAGTTTCCCAATCAAGGCCACCAGTGGAACATTCCTTCCCTTCTTGTAGCTCTTAATTCAAATAATATTTAACAAATATGACAGAAACACAGAGAGACAAAAGAAAAGTAAGGTCAGAAATGGAAGGGATAGAGTTTCACAGTTCGAAGGGAGAATGAGACCAAATCCTGTTTTATATTATTATTATTATTAAAAATTCTGTATTGTTTCCTATTACAAGTCTTCTCAAAAGTCTTTTAGACACAACAAAAGTTCCTGACACAACTCAATTCTTTGCAATAAGATTATTCCCTGACAGTATTATAGGATTGCCTTTTTTAACTCATGAAAAAGAACAGCCGATTACTCTATTCCAATCTGTATTTCCTCAGCTCTTACTATCTAGCGAAAATGTTCCAACATTTTTATATCAGCATTATTCACACATTACTTATGAATGACAAACAGCGAAGTGTACAGTTTAAGAAGAAAAGCTGTACAGGCAGTTCTCGCCTTACGACCACAACTGAACCCCAAATTAAGTGAGCTTTCCCCATTTTACGACTTTTCTTGCCACGTGTGTTAAGTGAATCACTACAGTTGTTAAAATTAGTATCGCGGTTGTTAAGGGAATTTGTCTCCCCCCCCCTTTGACTTTGCTTGTCAGGAGGATGCAAAAGGTGATCACATGACCCCAGGAAACAGACACCATCAAAAATATGAGTCTGTTGCCAAGTATGGGGATTCTGCAATGGTTGTTAGTGTGAAAAATGGTCATAAGTCACTTTTTCAGTGCCGTTGTAACTTTGAACAGTCATTAAATGAACTGTTGTAAGTTTGTAAGTCTATCGGGTGCGTTTCAAGGTGTTGGTAACCACATTTAAAGCGCTCCATGGCATAGGGCCTAGTTTCTTGCAGGACCGCATTCTACCAAATTATACCTCCCACCGACCCGGCCGCTCCCACAGAGAGGGCCTCCTCAGGGTGCCGTCAGCCAGACAATGCAGGCTGGCGACCCCCAGGGGGAGAGCCT
>JANHFO010002748.1:170802-182780 GCA_032468095.1 Pareas carinatus
AATTGTGTTTTTAATTTTATAGATTTTTGTATTGTATTGTTTTACTGTTGGCTGTGAACCGCCCTGAGTCCGTTGTACGGAAAAGGGCAGTATATAAATTAAATTGTTGTTGTTGTTGTTGTTGTTGTTGTTGTTATGCCTACCTGAATTTGTGAACTTCCCCCAGCAACCATGAGCAAAACATGCGTGAAGAAATAGTGGTAAAAAACATTATTCTGGGCCCAGAAAACAGTGCCTCTTGAGATAAAACAGCATGGCCTACAGGAATGAGATATATTGGGAAGTTGATTTATAGAAAGGAAAATCAAAAGCATTTCCAAGAATTGGACTGTGATCAAAAAAGCAGACGTTAAAATTTCTTAATAATATCCAGATCAGATTCTTGGTTCTTTTCCCTGGAATTCAGACTGACACCACAGGAGCAAAACCTACTGTTCAGCATAGCATGTTTTCCGTATGGCTTTTTAACACTTGTGAATGAAGCTGCCATGTTTTCACTGGCTTTGTTGAGTTATAAACACATTTAAATTATCTGACAGAGATTTAACCTACACACTAATTTTTTTTAACTCTTTCCACCACCCCCTTTTAAAAAATTTTTTTGGTTAGAACAGCAGTGACAACAATAGGCTGCATATTAAAATAATTTTTCTCAGAATCAGGAATGATCAAGCAATATAACAGACGCAACTGTTCTGGTAAGAATTTCATTAGAGTGCTCAGAACATGCCCTAAAACCCCAAATGTTCCAAATAAAAACACAACCTAATCTTTTCTTTGAGATAGTTCTTGCTCTCTGCTCTCTCCCAATCTTTTTTTAGTCAAGTTAAAAGAATGTTAATAAGCTCAGTTAGAGAGAAGCACTTTAGGAACATTTATAAAGTGAGAATCAAACAAATCTAGTTCTTGCTATTTTTATTAAAAGCTGATTGTCTTCCATGCTGCTTTATACTTACTAGGGCAACTATACCTTAAGTTAATGGACCTACCTTTATTATTTGAGCCAATAAGTTCTACAGTACTATGTAATGTTCAATATCCTTCCATGAATATGCTTACTAATAATGAGGGTCTAGTGGTAGGGCAATAAATTATTACAAATGCTGAACCCCAAGTAGCCTTGAGTAAAAAACAATAACAGTATTTCTCTAACATGGCATCCTCCATGCATTGAGATTTCAGTTCCCCAACCAGCCTCCATTCAATTATGCATCCTGGAAATAATATTAATTCATTTCCATTCTATTCAACAATACAGGAAAGCAATGATGCCATGATGGCCATAGGAAGTAAATTCACATTCCTTAACAAGAAAATGCTCTATTTTTTTATTCAAAGGGCCCATTTCTTCTTCTTCTTTGTGGGCCACTATTTGCTACTAACACCTACAGATAGTTCGACTGGCCTGTAGGTATTTGTGACTGCCGGGGCTTGTGTTCCATATATAGATTTTTCGATTGGTTAATCTGAATTGGATTTCAATTTGTTTTTATTTTCACAGCTATATATCGTTAAGATGATATTTGCTGGTGCAATTTTAATGTTAGTTTACAGTGGCCACTGAATTCCAAAGTATTTATTTTCATATAAGCAGGTAAACATAAAAATAATAAAGAATTGTTTTAATCTTATATTAATAATTAAAGATATTTCCTCCGACAGAATGAAAAAAAAGAACAAGCAATAATGGGAAATACAATCCAGATGTGCACAGCAATGAACCTTTCCCTGAAAGTAAGTCAGATGAAATAAATTAAAAGGAAATTTATTATTGATATAAAAAATAGCCTGCTCTTAGGCAGATGCGTGTTAAAAATTGAGAGAAATGGGAACCAAATTTTATTGCTACCTGGATGCTCCATTTGACAGAAAAAGACAGGTGGAATTGTCCATTAAGATGCATCTGGCTAAAATCAGCTGAGCTACCCAGATTTTCAACATGAAGTGAGACACTAGCTCCTGCTGAGATATATTAGTATTTTATCAAGAGATTTGTTTCTTTTCATTAATACAATCAACTGTAGAAAATCATTTTTTGGCTCTCCTGAATGGAATCGTAAAAAGTCAGCTTGGTTCTAACACATTAGGAAGGCACTTGGAAAGAGTGATCTTAGTAGGTCATAAAAGCTATTCCACATGGAAAATTCAATCTACCATCCAGCTTTGTAAGTGTGTACAAGTCCTACAAGAGGATGGTTTTTCATATGAATTGACCCAGGAAAACTATAAAAGCTAGAGGTGTCAAAAGGTATGGTAGATCCCCCAGCCCAAAATATGGGTTTCCCCTTCATATTCAGGAACATTTTAAAAGAGGCTCAAAATGCTGTCACCCATTATTCCACATCTGTGTTTTCTTAAGTTTTCATTGCCTGAATGTTTATTTGAAAGTTGGACAAATGACTATAACTGCAAACTGTTTATAGAAAGCTTAACTCCAACCACAATTTCTTTTTAAAATGTCTATTTTTCAATGCCTAACTTCTATAGAATGGAGAGGCTTTAAAGAATCCACCACAGATTCTTATTTTCAAGTAAATGTTACATAACTGAAATGTAGATAATAGAGATAACTGTATATAGAAATACACCTATTAGTAAAAGTGTATTTTTACACCTTTACAAGCCAACAAAGACTGGAAGAACCTATGACTCAATGGCTAAGACATTAGCCTAACAGGTAATCCAGCCCAGGTTCAAATCCCATCAAAGGATATGTCTCACTGATGAAAGCAAATAAACTAGAAATGGCCTTATGAGACTCCCTTTCTCTCTTTGCCAGCTTGTAAACTTCTTGCTGTAATTGCAAATGTATCCAGTCCACATTAAACAACCAGAATAGCTTATGTAAAATAACACAATCAACAACTTTGCTTATCCTTCTAAAGGCAACATTCAAACATCTGTTATAAAATTATAAGCACTGTTGAACATTTCCAAAGATTTGGCAGAAAAAAGTCTGTGCCATTGTTGCAGCATTAGCTAACAAAAATACAAGTTTATGTATATAGTAACCTCCCCTGGAATTAATTATCAAGAAAATTCTACTATGGTTTTGAGTTAAAGATTTTACTCTTTATGTGTTTTCAGAAAAGCAAATTCCCTTTTATATGATTTTATATAAAATCAGCGATCAGGAGTAAAGTACAGACTCAATGCAAGATGATGTTATGGGGCAGAACAGTCCAGAGTGAATCTCAATTTGGCACAAAGCCTTCATTTGAAAGAATTCTTTGTCAGAGGAAAAGTAGAGGGAGGGGGTACATGAAAGCCTTCTCATCATCTTGAGAAACAAGAAACCAAAGACAATCATCTGTATTTGTACTGTATTTTTCCAGTTTAAGTATGCCTAAGTAATGCAAATGGAATTATTAAGGTGTGAGTGTTACCAACCTGGGAAAAGGGGTAGCTGAGGTAGAGTATGGTATAAATACTTACAGAGTTAAAGTCTTCAGACATCTAAAACCTGTTCTCAAAAGATTGTAATGAATGGTCGTCAAATTGAGTAGTTGGGAAAACATTTTTTTTACATTGATCATTTTATCACTGGTAACACTGGTCTACAAGGAGAAAGCCTCGGAAATGAAAGTGGCTATATTTTACCAGAATTGGATTACTAATAAAGGAAAACTAAGTCCTAAGTATTAATTGGCTCCAGTTTTCAAGATACAGCTTCAGGTCAAAATTGCATCAAAATAATTCAAAATTACAAGGTGGATGTGCCATTATGCTCCATAACTTTTCTGCAAAATGTGATATAGCAATGAGAATGGTGCCACACCAATCATGATACGTTTTTCTTTTTACTGATGCTAATAACATCAGTAACAAGTACTATATAGTTTATAGATTGATGTTAGAATACAATAATTAGATTTCAAGAATAAAGGAAAGCATAGGGTAAGGAACTGAAATGCCCAATACATGAATGTCAAAGGAAGGCAACCATATATCACAGATGTAAAATTAAATTAATTGAAAAAAAATTACTAGATATCGTTCTTAATAGGCTTTTTTTGGTAACTTGCCTCTCCTATAGACTCAGAACAGCATACAACAGAGTCTTTATAAGAAGAAAATGGGGAACATACATAATTATTGGCAATGCAGTGTTTTAATGTTCATCTAATCTGACCATGGGATAGAATGACTATCTTTTGGAATATTTAATTGCATGCGTTAATTTTGGCCTGGAAGAACTCTTTCCTTATTTGGAAAAAAATGCTACCAATTTTTTTTTATTCCTTTTGGTGTCACATCTACCACCAAATTTCTGTTCATTTTATATAAAAAAACCACAGGAATTTTATAAAATGATTAAAATAATAAACACCAAAAACAAAGAGCTTGGTTTCATGATTAAGGTGGAAACTATGTTCTAATGCTGCCTTAGGTATGAAAAACTGGCTGGATGACTTTTGGGCCAATCACTTTCTCAGCCCAATCCACCTCACAGGGTTGCTGTGAGGTGGAAGACGTATTAGTTGGTATATTTGCCACCTTGATTAATTTATAAACAAAAATAAAATTGGGATAAAAATCAAACAATGAAATGAAACAGTATCTCTGAAACAGCGCCTAGAATACAAAGAAATCAGTAGTGATTAAATGTGCACTGAAAAGCCCTCAAGAATACAAAAGACCAATCCCTGCACAGAATACTGGGAGGTGGGAGAAAGTAGGTCCTACCACTGAGAAGCATCTTCTGATGCTATTTCTCCTTCACTTCCCACACATACTGATGAATCAATTATATCACATTTGTTTAATATTAAACCAACCTTATTTTGTAGCATTCCTTTATGACTAAAAGATAGACAGACAGACAGACAGATAGATAGGAGGAGTACCTGCAGGCTGCTACCAAGCTACATACTGAACTGCTTTTCTTTGTTTATCTCTCCTACCCTTTTCTTTCTACAAGTCAGGGAAGAGAACATTTTAATCAATAAAATTAATCATGCATAACAGTTTATTCATATATAACAGCTATAAGTAAGAATATTTTCACTTCGTTCCTTTTTGTTCTTCCTGTGAGTTACTGGAGCAATGCTACTTGCCGCCCTGAGTCCTGCGGGAGAAGGGCAGGGTATAAATTTAAATAAACTAAACTAAATAAACTAAACTAAACTGCCCTCTGTGGGTTAATTTCATTGTTCCAAATGCAAGATGCTGTTACCAAAGTTTAAATTAAGCTTCCCTAACCTACTATAAGCAATGAGCTTTATAACATACCAAAAATAGGGTGTGCTATATTTGGACATCTTAACTATGTTGATGTCATGGAGAGTTGCGTGCAAGCAACATCATTTTGGTTCCTCTTGAGGGAAGCCAGCAGAAGTGTTTTTACTATCTAAAGGTTTTGGATTGACATGTAAATACACCAGTTGTATCAATCCTCTTTTAAGGTATGCATGAAAGGACTGCTAGGACATCTAAAGTGACACAGACCAAGGGCTGAACCATGTAAGGAAACTTCCCTTTCATAAAGCGTTAATGCAGAGACACTGTGCCCTTCGGATGGTTTTGATGATGACTCCCACTATTCACAGCAACATGATTAATCCTCAGAAATTGTGAGAAGTGAAATCTGCGATATCTGGAAGTACTTAAAAGTGATTGAAATATAACGTTTTAGAGGCATCCCAGGGAACATAAGAAATTAAGGTTTAAAGAAATAATTGTTCTTTAAACTGTCTTAAATTGTGTTTACCAGCTCTTTCTACGAAAGTTCAAAAATTCATCTAAGAGCAGTTCTGTCATTAGGCATCCCAAAAAGACCATAAGAGCTGAAAACTCCAGACAAATGTCATGGTATTTAAATGGACTTAATTCACACCTAGTTCTAAGTCAGGGGTTGGCAGCATGAGCCCCTCGGTAGCCTATCCCACTCAGAGTCGTTTGACACAAGATGGGCAGCAAATAAATTTCATAAGAAATAAAGAAATAATTCCCATCCATCCCCAAGATTGCATTGCCAAAACTTGCTTTGATGGGTTAAGAGCAGGAAAAATATCAGCTTTCTTACACAGAGACAGGAATGTGTCACAGAAGTAGGGGGGGGGAAAGGGTTTTTTGAGGTCATTTCACTGAGTTGCCTTTCCAGGTATTTCAGTACTAAGAAAGAAAAAGCAACTTAATAATTAATTATACAATTATAACAAAAGAGTCTAGGGAATCGAACAGAGGTTATACGAGGATCCCAAATTCAGGAGACTCATGTTTATAACCTTTGGCCCAGAAAAAATTAATTATACTCTAACACAATTTTGGGGACATTTTAAAGTCTTTCAAATAATCAGACATGGCCATTGAAGTAGAGGGATTTAAAAAAAACAAAAAACAAGATGAAACAGAACATGGGTCAGATGTGCGGAGAGTAAGAGCAACTCCAAACAGGTTACTACAGACACTGTAGCCATACGGGAATGCAAAATTGGTGCAAGTTATTTTACATCAATCATGGTGGTACTGCAAGTTTTTGAATCAAAGCATTAAAGGCATGATGGTATGAGGGTATTAAACTCATAATCCCTATCAAGGGTAGATTTTGCCACCCAATTAACTACTTCCATTCAACTGTCATTAACAAGGTTTCAGAGTCACAAGTAAAGAATGAACATGAAGGGAGTAGAGAAGAGAAAGATGGGGGAGTGGAAGCTGAAAAATAAGATCTGTAAGTTCAAAGGATAACCACATTCTCAAAGTGAAGATCAGTGCACCTAAGCATAAAGTTTCAATAAAGCAGAAGTAGGCAAAGTTAGTACAGCAAAAGATGTTTTGGAACAACTCATGAAGCAATACCATTGGCACAAATTGGAGGAGCCACAACTCCAACATTTGGAAAGCATGAGGTTGTCGGTGCCTGCAGTCACACCAGACTAGCTAATTTTCAACTGCACAGCACTTGTTTGCTACTTGGCCCAAGGCTGTGAAATTATACATCCCTTGAAAGAGAAAATCCTACTGCTCCATTACTGAAACTGCAGCAGCAATCTCTTAAACAGCCCCTTAATACTCTTCTGTGCCTTTACTAAACCCCAAATCAATTGTGTAAAGCAGCTGCTACACTTTGTCAAATGACAGGGCCAGGTCTAGAGATCAGTAACAGAATCTTTCTGGGATGCCACATTACAAAAGCAAATTGTCTATGGCCCCTGATTTGCACACATTTCCAAAAAGTGCTCCAAAAGTTGCCACTTCAAAGTAATTATGAACAGAAAGGGAGATTATTAAATACATGGGGACTAAACCTATTACATCATTTAGCTAAGTTAATTATATAAAATCAAATTAGTCCCCTTACTTTTTGAAGTGTATTCCAGGCAATACATCTAAAGGCCAATTACAGAACTTGGCTTCAGAAAAAGTCGCACATCCCTAATACACAAGGCCATTGTCCTTGAATCAATGAGAAATGACTAAGACAATCTGAGTGCTCTAATTGAAACTCTTTTCTCCTAATTTAAGAGACAATTTATGCCTTGGCTGAAGATTGCTATTATTCAAGAAATCTGTTAGCAAACAGTGAGGAATCTGGATGAAGTTAATGTTTGGAAAAAGCACTGGCCTTTTTAGGAAATTCTGCTTAAGTCATTCTCAACATTCTCACTTGTCTCAATTTGAGCAGTGTCCTTCCTGAAAAGCATAAAACTCTCTTCTTTGTTTTTCTCCACAGAAGGCTTACATACATTTGGATATTTTTGAGTAGACTATATATAAAATTAATATTTCAAACAGTTTTTTTGTATTACGATTACTCCCCCCTACGCGTACAGTTGAAGGGCTGCATAATGCCGGTAATCTTGTTTTTTCCCGTGAGAGACATTTACACTGAATGTATGAATGACTGCAGAATGCTAGAATGACTTCAGGATGCTAATATAATTGAAGCAATATTGGCACAGGAACAGAACTTAATAAGAACTTTTATCATGCGGAAATGGGGCTTAAATCTGCTATTGAATCACTTCTAGCTTTATTACCTCAAAAGCCCTTATAAGGGAGGTAAAACTGAGATAGACTTGCAACCCATCATTCAAAGAACTATCAAAATAATATATGCAGACCCCCTTCCCTTAAAGAGATAAAAGATCAGATAAGAGAGATGCAGATGTTACATTATGTCAAACCTCCACATGTGTAATTTTACATAACTTCTCTATTTTATAATGCATATTCTTTTATTTATTTATTTATTTATTTATATTTTCCCAAAACACACAGAAACAACCACACAAAAACAAAAACAAAAGTGAAATCACATGCCTCAGTAAATCGGTAAAGAAACAATCACCTAGTATTACGTCAGAAACTCTATATCGGTAAAATCTGTTCCATTTGATAATTCAATTTCACAGCTACTTCTTTCATCTCTTGTCCAACCAGTTATAAAGATAGTTCCAGGTCTTAAAGCGTACTGTCTCTTCTTTATCTTTCAGCAATAATGTCCATTTCTGCACATTCCAATTTTTCTTATTATTTCTTCATCTTGTATTATTTCTTTGTTCTTCCAGTTCTGTACAAAAACAATCCTAGCTGCTGTAAGTACGTGCACAATCAAGTACCAATATTTCTTATTTAGATTTTCAGGTACAATACCTAGTAGGAACATTTCAGGTTTGAAATCTATTCGTGTTTTTATCATTTCTTACAGCCACTTTTGTATTCGTTTCCAATATTTTCCAGTGTATGCACACGTCCATCATATACGATAATATGTACCTTGATTGTTCCTGCACTTCCAGCATCTATCAGACACTTCATTACACATTTTGGACAATTTAAATGGTGTCATATGCTATCTATAAAACATCTTATACAAATTTTCTTTATACGAAATGGCTTTTGTCATTCTAAAATTTTTTTCCCATAGACTATTCCATCTATCAATATCAATACGATATCCAAAATTTTTCGGCCAAATTATCATAGTCTCTTTCACTTGCTCATCTTCCATTCTCCTACTCAACAAAAAATCATATTTATAATGCATATTCTGACCACCAGGAGGTGCCATGTGACCTGTTTCATCCTATTGGAACTCATCAGACATTTCTCTTCCTGCAACTACTAAAACCCTAGGATCTGGAGAGCTCCTAAAGTTAATGTAATGCAGAGTCATTGAAAGCATAAAGATCTGTGAATTCAATTCCTGATGCTTTTTGAACCTCATAAAGTAATAACTAGTTACCCATGTCTGATAAGACCTAACAGGGTGAAATGGTGTTTCCTGGTAATCAATGTAACTATCATTCAGGAAATAACATTGCTGGACTATGAATCTAGACTCCCTGGGTCAAACCCCCAATTAGTTACACTAAATTAACTCTAATATTCCAAATCAGATAGAAGCACTGGAATCTGTACTTTGTCCACAATCATCTTTTTTCCCATTCAGATTTTTGAAGCCCAAGCTTGTTTGTTCCCTAAGGCAATATTTCTGGACCTTAGCTGACTGGCTAAGAGAATTTTGGAAGTCCACACCTCTTAAATTTGCTGTGATTGAGAAATACTGCTCTGAGGCTTGATATGTTTCTGATTAATACTTGCTTTCTTAGAAGTGGAAAAAGGTGTTGACTAGAAAACCTAGGCTGAAATCTTCTCTCAGTCATGAGATTTACTAGGACAAGCTACTACCTTAGTCTTCACACTGAGCTACAGCGAAATGCTATTTGGTTTTGGCTTATAGTGTGATATGAAAATCCAACTTATATGATTTGTGAATAGAAGTTTAGCCAAAAAATCAATCATGCATGAATTCAGTCATTATTAAGCTAAGTGAAAAAGGGAAGAAGAAATCCATGCAAACTATCCAGAATTCTGTGAGTAAAGGATAAAATTAAAAACTATTTATAAATATTCTACTCCATGTTGATTACAGAGTCCAAAGTTTCTTCTCAAAATCTGTAGTATAAACCTCTCAGCTTTGTTAGTAATTGATAAAACTCCTATTCTGTTGTTAAAAATTCCTATTGCTGTTGTTAAAAACAGTTCTTCAATTTCAATTTGGTTTATTTGCAAACTCACAGTTCCTCCTTGTGTATGTTTTTACGCCATATTTTCCCAATTTCTATGGTGCTTTTTCCTCATTTGGAAAATAAACAGCACTAATTAAAATGAGTTGGTTTCCAAATGTTTCCTTACCAAGCTAGGTAACATCTTCAGTGGATTTCTAGGGGATGTCAGTGTCGATGTTCTGTGTATGAGGTTTGGTGTAGTCAGTAAGAGTTGTGATGGCTGGCCACCTTGGGACCTCTCACAAGACGCATCACTAGACCCTCCCCCAAGGTGGCCAGACCATCACAACACCTACTGACCACACCAAGCCTTTATAAACATAACATCAACACCGACATCCCATAGAAATCCACTGAAAATGTTACCTAGTCTGGTAACGAAACATTCAGAAACCAACCCACAAGCTTGGAGAACGTACCTTCATTCTTATCCTACACTTGAGCTACAGATATTCTCCACTATTGCAAACTAATTATAGTCTATAATTCTTCAGTTCACTTTCATTTCTCTTGACCTAAACCTTATCAATCTTTCTTCTCCTACTAATATCCTAGAGTTTGCCCTCAACTACTCCAGTGTTAAACAACTTAGCCTTCATTCTTAGGCTAACCTTATCTTGGAGGGGCATTCCTCCCTGAGATTTAAGACATCAGAAGTTTGAATATGCCTTTAGGCATTGAGAACACCGCTCAACAACGGAATCTCAATTAAAACATTTTCAGTGACACTTTTGTCTTTATTTGAACACGTCCCTCAGGAATTAGTTCCATTGCTCCGTTAGAGAAACAAGTTCCTAATATGCAATATAGTTTGCCTTCAAATAATTTAAATTTATTATGCTGAATCTGGTATTCTTAATATGTAGAGGAAAAGGCTTTATTTTTTTTCCTGTTTGACATCCTTTCAATTTTTGAAATGTATATCCTTTCTCCAACCCCAATTCCATTCCCAATTTCTTCACTTTCTCATAATAGCTCTTATGATATAGTCACTATTATTATATAGTCACTATTATTTCTCATGACTGGGTAACAATATTTCTGTTGCTATAATCTAGAACTGCATTTGGCATTTTTGCAGCCAAAATCAGCCATGATTTTGAAATCTATTACTGTTCCAAAATTGTTTTCATAAGGCATCTCTCATTCTGTTTATTTTTTGATTCCCAAATGAAAACAAATGCCCTTGTTTTATTCGTTTACTTTCAGCTAATTTCTCTAAATTATACAAACAATCTTGGATTATTTTAATATTTATGTCTATCTTTGAGGTGATTCACTATCTCATTCAAATTTATATCTTATATAAATATGGCAAACATTTCTCCACATCTTCATCCAAACTATTAAGAAAAGGACTGAAAAGTAGAGAACTAAGGAGGGATGGATCCTTGTGGCATCCTACTTCATACCTTAATAAGTTACAGACAAAGATTCTGAATATAAGTTTCAAGCCAGCTATATATTCACTTAATTATCATGACATCGTGCTCATACTTAACTAGCTTGTTAATAAGAGGGGGGACTCCTCCCCAAGATGACTGCTGAATGGGAAGGGAATTTTTCTCTCTTGCTGATGATCTGCTGATTTTGCTACCAAAGCTGGCTTTTTGGCAGCCTTGGATATTAATAGGAGCACTTAGGAATGACACAAGATAATTTTTGGAGGACGGTAGACCAACCAGAATGAGGAATCTTGAAGATTACAGCTCCTAATTGAGTGGCGAAATATCACCAGTCATCATTTTCAGAAGTAGTTTGCAATTGACTCTTTCCTGGGGCTGAGAGAAACTAACTTGCCCAAAGCATGAATAACCTGGTGTCTTAACCACTACAGTTAGTCCTCGACTTACAATCGTTCATTTATTGACCATTTGAAGTTACATCATCACTGAAAAAAATGACTTATGACCATTTTTCACACTTATGACTGTTGCAGCATCCCCATGGTCAGGTGATCAA
>JANHFO010002752.1:6145-18533 GCA_032468095.1 Pareas carinatus
GAGAGGACCGACCCCTGAGGCACTCCACAAGAGAGGCTCCATGGAGTCGACCTCTGCTCTCCTGCCAACACTGTCTGTGTCCGGCCAGAGAGGTAGGAGGAGAACCACCGAAACACGGTGCCTCTCACTCCCAACCGCCCCCAACCGGCGCAGCAGGATACCATGGTCGATGGTATCAAAAGCCACTGAGAGGTTTAACAGGACCAGGATAGAGGAACAATCCCTATTCCAGTATTTATAGTCTAAATACTGACTATATTTATGGCATTTTCAAGTGATTTAGTAGAACTGATCACATTAATCAATTATTAGGTGCAATTACCAAATTACTGACTTGAGAGTTAGCTGATAATATATTCTCTAGTTCAACGTCTAACTGATTTCAGAGAACATCATGAAAATGTCTGGGTCATGTTGGTGTTTGGTTTATCTTTTCCACCTCTAGATAATTCCTCTGGTGAATGAGCAAAGGCAGGATCAGTTTAACGTAATTGAGAGTTCAATGCAGCACCAGGTTGGTATCTCCTGGGCATACATATATACCTACGTTGCTGATGGAATCCTATAAGGTGAAATATTGTATACAGTGATAAAATGTTGCATTCAATATAGAATACCTACAAGACCTCTTTAAAAATCAGTGGCGCACGCAGAAGGATACAAAATTTAAATACTTGCTATTTTATTTTTTTCATGTCAAAATTGTTTGTTAGATTTATATCCCATCTTTTCATTTAGGAACTCTGGAGGACACACACAGCACTTCTCCCTCTTATTTTTGTCCACAACAAACCATATGAAGTCAGATGAACTTCTTTAGAGAGAGACACACACATTTTCATTGGCAGAGAAAACAGAATTGTTTTTATTTTGAAACGCTCTTTTCCTTGATTTTTCTCTTTTACGGCAATTACTTCCTTTTCAGCTACCCAGAGAACAAAAATAAAATCTATCACCATGAGAGTTCTCCTACTCTATATAAGTCCTATCTTAATCTCCATTTATTCCTGCCTTTAACTCACTCTGAAGCTTCCTTGAGACTCCTTGGGAGGGTCTTTAAGGCACAAAATCAGATAGAAAAAATAGAATGACTGTTCTACAGCTGCTGGACTTGCTTTCTATCCTAACCTGGCTAATGACAGGATGTCTCAGTGTGGCATCATACATCAATTTATATCATCCTTTGTCATAACAGGCAGAAGATGTCTGGTTGGACTAGTGGGGCAGCAATGGAACTGGAGTTGGTCAGTCACCACCATGCATGACAAAGCCACAGGGCTTCGACCCATATGTTTTCCCATGTGTCTTCAACCACAGTTGCCAGAGCAGATTTATTTTCTTTCTTCACTTTTTGTGATAGCCATCTTTCCTATTTGGAAGGTCCTACCTGTTTCCCCTTTCCTTCCTTACTGAATTCAGACTACATGGACAAGGAGGCAGTATACTCACAGATCTTGGCTTACAGATAACAAACTGATTCCAAACTGTTCTTAGGTAATTGCAGACTTAATCTTCAATTCTTTAGCTTCCAGTTGTTTTGAATGATTAGATTATATTATTTTGACTTCTATAGAAAATATATTTTCAATGTTGGTTCTTGCAGTTGTTGAGATTCAGCAATAAAATTAATATTTTGTCCTATACTGACAAGTGATAGTTCATCAGGACTATTCATACCATCATATCACAATAATGGAATGGAACGGAACAGAATGGTATAGAATAAAATTCTTTATTGGCCAAGTGTGATTGGACACACAAGAAATTTGTCTACGTGCATATGCCCTCCATGTACATATAAGCTACAAATGATAAATTATGATCCTAAACATAAAATACATTCATCATGTCATAAGATACATAAGATACATAAGGCATAAAACAGTCATAGAATTCTAAATAAGCAACCTATAGTCATGCTAGGATACTAAATAACACAACTACTATAGATTATAGCATACAAGCAACAAGTTAATAGTCCTACAAATAAGAGAACAAATAGGAAGGATGAGAAGGATAATAGTGATACAGCCCTACTAGATATAGCCTGGGGGGGACTGTCTTTATGTCTAGTTGTTTTGGCTTGCAGTGCCCTATAGCAACATCCAGAGGGAAGACGTTGAAAAAAATTATGTCCAGAATATGAGAGATCTGTAGTTATTTTCTCAGCCCTCTTTCTGGCTGAGTATAAATTAGTAACTCCAAATAGGGAAAGTTTGAAAATAAATACACACAACAACCAGTTAGAAAAAAAATAGGGGAGGAGACAGAAAGAAAAATGAGGAAGTTGAAAAGGAAAATGTAGAGGGATAAGAGGAAGGGGAAATGGAAAGGGGAGAGAAAGAGAATATGGCAGAGTAGAAAGAAGGAAGAGGCTGTGGACAGGATTGAGATATAAAGATGAAAAGAAGAAAAGAGAAAGGAAAGGAAAGAGAAGAAAAGAAAAAAGGGAAACAAAGAGACGAAAAGGAAAGATGGAAGGGGTAAAATAGTTAATTTTTAAGTTAATACCTATGATGAAATTTTAGTGGTTTACATTGTGACTGAGTTTAATTCATCTTGCTACTATGTCTGTGGCCTCTTAACCTGACCTTCATTTAATTTTTCAGCCTTTGATAAACATTCATTCATGCTTTGCATCTAACTATTATTTCTTAAAATATCTAGACTGCAGGAAATTATGAAGCCTAGATATTTCCCTTTATTATTGAGGCAATGTTGAAGTGGTCTTTTCTCAAAGGGTGAAGAGGTAGAAGGGTAAATTCTACCTATTCAAGTTTAGAAAGAAAATTAAATGATTGAAGGAGGTCTCATCCCTGTCTGTTTCACATATAGTCAATCCAGTTCAAGTTCTTCAAGTATTGTTAAAAAAGGTTCTATGTCCCAGATCAGTATGTTGTTCATTTATATCTTATTATGGTTCATTCCAGGCAATTAAGTTAAGTTAATTAAGTGAACTTACGATAAGAAAATAACTGGTTTAAAAATACCAAATCAAAGTCTGATCTAGACAAACTGAGCATTTTGGAACATGTCCAAGATTTGAGGAACTATGAAACTTGTTCCAAGAATTCCATCTTACTTTTCTTGAATAATGCTTCTAAATTTTCATGCTCCTTTGAAAATGTACTCATATTGACTGCAGCTTCAAAGCCGTTGTAATTTGGCACAAGGTCAGTGATGCGTTCTCTGCAAAATGAAACTCATGAACAGTTGTGCTGGCTTTGAAAAAAGAGACATTTTATCCACCCATCCTAATTAACTTCAGACTTTCTTAGTGTACTGGACTAACTGCTCAAACAATCCTATGTGTTAATTCTCAGTCTTGAGGTTTCAGTCACATTATTTTTGAGAAAATTGCTAAATAAGTGGTTGTATTAGAAAGATTGAAGCATTAGTAGTTCTCGGTACTGATCTTAGAACATACTGTACTGGTTTTATAATTGGATCAGAATAACAAGTCATATTAGAGTGCCTCCTTGTTCTTTCTGTGTAATCAGAATTATGGTTCATGGTCCAATTGCAACAAAAAATGCTTAAATTTTGTTAACTACTGCAGATTTTCTAATGCAAATTGTGATGTTAGCTTGGAATTAATTATATGAAGCTAATTCCTTATCCTACAACATAATTTCACAGGATATATCTAAATTGTATAATTGTTGCTTTGGGTAATAAATTGTTTTTTTCAAGTACAATGATATGTTCATTACTGCTAATTATACTAGTGTAATTTTAGGCTTAGTGCAAAGTTATACACATTTAAACTAGCTTGTGCTGGAAAGGAGTCTTGATTTCCGTAGGATCCAGATAAATTTAATTATTTTTCATCAGTCAAAGCATCTCCATTTTCTAGGCATATATTTAATAGATTCCTGTTGGATCTGAATACTAGCTTACAATTCAAGGGTTCTCAACATTTTTGTACTGGCAAAAGCATGTTACCATCATTCTAATACATAGTGGTGCTAACAGTCAACTGCCAAACCTAATAACTATTATAATTATTATTTTGCACAAGTCAAAGATTGTACATAATGTTCCCTCTACTTATTTTATTCATTGGTTCAAAGTAACTTAGTTGAGTGCCTAAGAGAGGTCTAGAACACAGTTTACCAGTTTCAAGTTCAGCACTTTAACACCTACACCAAACTGGCTCTCGTCATCTGTTTTTTCTCCTCACTTTTTCCAATGCAGTAACTCATAATTTTATTTTCTAAAATGGTTTACAAGACTTATCTGGGGCTCAGTAGTATTGTTAAAAATAGGTCCTTTGGTGACATTGGTGAACAGTAGGGAATTATTAGCTTTCAAACACAACATAAGTAGTGCCCTGCTGAATTGGAATTCTGGTTCATCTAGTCCAGTAATTTGTTCTCACATGGCCAACCAACTACCCAAGGAAGTCCATTACTATCTCAATAGATGGCCTTCAGAGGCAGCAAGGCAAATAGCCACTAATCACAAAGTTAATAGCCATTGATCCCCAAAATCTTTGCCAATTTACTAAAATATGGTTCTGTTTTAGATTACAGTTTAGTGCTGGCTGACTATAAATGTCTACATGATTGGGTCTTGAGTATCTTCATGACTTCTGTCAGCAATGAAGATCTCCAAAACAGGCTCCTTCCTAGGTTCTCACCATTATGTGATGTCATCTGATAGAACCCTGAAGGCAAACCATCTCTAGCACCATTCTCTGGAATAGCATCCTCCCAGAGATCAGATCAGATTGCCCCCAACATTTTTGGGTTTCCACAAAACCAATAATACTTAGCTGTTTCAGCAAGTCTTTGAGTTTCAACAATGAAATGGATTCCTCCTGCTGGGGAATTTTTCTTTTGTTTTTTTCCCAGGACTATGATTTTTCTTCTTTCTTTTATCCATTCATCCATCCATTTTTATTACATCTTATTTTTGCTTTATTCTTATTATGGTTATGTTATTGTTGTTTAATTTTATTTCTGTACAAAGTATAAAGCCACTCAGAGATAGTGGTTGATTGGCAGCATACAAACCCAGTAAACAAACAAACAAACAAACAAATGATTAATACAACTTTTGCTAGTACAGACACTTGTATTGATTCCTTGGCATACTGACTAAATAGATGAAACTGTGTTTTCTTGAGTAATATAACATACCTGAAATAATGATCAAGGAGGCTAAAACAGAAGGCTACAGAATATAAAACTATTATATAGAAAACTAGGAATATGCAAACATTTCAGATCCAAACCACTTAGAACTGGAAGCATCCCAGCAACATCTCTCTTGTGTGTGAAATACATGGTGTTCATCCTCAAAATAAGTTTATTTCAGATTTAAAACAATCTGCCTTGAGTTCCAATGCTTCCAACAGCATTAGAGCAGCTATTTTTGCATTTAAGATAGGAAGTCCATAGGCCCTTATAGTCTGGTTGCTTGACATGCTTCCCTGCCTCCAATGACATCTGCCTGGCTGATTTCATGTGCAGGATTGACCCACTACTGCATTCAATTCAGGTTCAGATTCCTTCAATTAAACAATGCTATCTCAAGAGATCTAGAAGTGGGACGTCATCTGTAGCAGAGACGAAGATGATGGTGATGGTGATGAACGTAGCTGAATGTTGCTATTCTTCTTAAGTTCCTGATTTCTTGTCTCTTCTGCTGCTTTTGGCCATGAGGTGTTGAGAAGAAATCATTTAGAAAAGGATGATTCACAAAACCAAGAGCATGAACCTATCTCCAATCTGCAGTTCTTTAAAGCAGCCACCTCATTTTTTTGTATTCCACAAATTCCCCTCTGCCACTGTCATGTAAATCTGTGGAAAATTGCAATGTCTTTAAAGAGTGGCATAGAAGTGGTATGTTTACACATCCATCTGTTCTGAAGAGGACTTTTGGAATCAAATACAAATCTTTATATAACCCTAATTTCAAATATTGAATCATATTTTCAGTGCAGGTCTTCCATGTGGGGCGATTGAGGCTATTCCATTGTCCACTTCTTAAAATGCCCTATTTGATACCTTGGTTCTGTAAAAGATAATCTGAATGTGACCCAAAAACAAGTTTCCAGGGCTGAGAAGAACTAAATTATAATGAAAAGAGTTTTCTTCTAACCTGAGATAGCTTCAATGAAGACCTGTTTGACCCAATCACTCTTTTTCCCAAGAGGTTTTACACAGAGAGACAGAGACAGAGACAGAGACAGAGAAGGCAGACAGACTGATAGAGAGACCTATTTATTGACAAGAAGCAAAGTAATGGAAGCATTAGTGGAGAAGAAAATATTGCATTTTTCCCCCTCACAAGCATGTTTGGCACAAGTTGCATGCATCACTGATCTCAAAAGGGGATGCTGGCCCAAGGAGGCTTAGTCATCTTCCATTTTAGATGGGAGCAAAGACAGGAAAAAAGGAGACCCAGAAGAAGAAGTCAAAGTTTTAGCATTATAATCACTGTCATCCAAATTGTCTTGGAGATACTTATGCAGGAATTCAGGAAGTTGCACTTTTGCAAACAAAGGATCTTAGGTGTGATGTTAAATCTCTCTTTTCTAACTAAATCATGCTGTACTTTTTCTTCACTTTCTTAACATTTAATAATTGTGTGTGCCTTCATGTCAAGCAATATGAATAATCTTGCTGCCGGATCAACTTCATAGCTACTTCAGATTTAAACTTTCTAAAGGGCAAGTGTAATGGTAATTTTTTAGTATGTGTGTTGTTGCTACATATATGGCTTCTCCTGGACATCTGGGTATGTATCCTAAAGAAAGCAGGACTCTTCTGTTTTGAATATTCATATCCTTTATTATCACTCCCATGGCATTATATACCTAATTTTGCCCTTCTTTTACAAATACTGGTTTACTAAAAAAAATTCTAGTTTAATTTTTAAAGGGGGGGGGAGAAATCCTTCTAATGTGTTTATTCAGATGAGCTAATACTGTATAGAGCTGCACCATCTTTTCAAACAGGGACTTAGCTTTTGAATAGTGGCATGATAAGATTCAGCAGAAAGCTAGCAGAAAAAGTGAAGTGGATGGAGTTTTTTTAAAAAAATTTCTCCTGTGACACCCTGTTTAACTTGCTTTTGCTTTTAATAACTCTATCCCTAATCTAAGTCTTTATAGAGCTCTCATTCTTGCATATGGCTTCTTCTCTCCTGGGTGGTTATTGAAATGTAATAATGTAATAATGTTTTCTGTTACTAAAGACTTTTAGAGAGAGCAGGATTAGTTTTATTTTAATATGTTTTTCCTTTTACTGGGTTTCAGCTGTGACTTTTATTTGTCTTATCAGACTAATTGGTTTTCTGATGCATTTTTCCTGGAAGCTACTTTGGGTGCTTTTAAAGCAAAGAAATTAAATATTTCCTCTTTAAAATAAAGAAAAAATAAATAGAGCTGAGCTCTCCTTCAGTTTTATCTGCAACATCTTAAAGCAATTCTTTCTCTTCTGCATGCTTTGGAACACTTTTGTAGATCCAATACACCACAATGCTTAATAAATAAACTACCCTTGTATGTAAATACCTATTCACAATGGGCATTCATGTGCAATGCTATATTGCAGTGATGGCGAACTTATGGCACGCGTGCCATGGCAGCACACAGAGCCATCTCTGCCAGCATGCACGCCTTCGCCCAGGAAAGTTTTTTTAAAAAATCCTCAACAGCAAGCCAGAGAAGAGGCCCGCTGCCGGCAGGGGTACAAATAGCAGGTAAGCACCCTGCCTGTAGACAAACCACCTGAGCCTCCATAGAGACCTCTCCGACCCTTGTTGAGGCCATCTGGGCATCCGGAGAGGCCGTCCGACCCCTGTTGAGGCCATCCGGAGAGGGCTTCTTAATCCCGGTTGAGGCCTTCCAGGCGTCCAGAGAGGTCCTCTTGACCCCCATTGAGGCTGTCTGGTCCTCTGGAGAGGCCACCCGGGCGACCACGGAGCATTCTGCTGCCCCCAGAGAAATCTCCTGGGCTTCTGGAGAAGCCGCCTGGGCACCAGGGAAGCACCCCACCGCCAGGAGAAGCCGAAGGCGGGTGAGCATTTCCTATTCTCAGCCCTGGCTGGCTGGCTCACTCCTCTATCTCGGTCTCTTTCTCTGTCTCTCTTTTTCTGTCTTTGTGTGTGTGTGTCTTTCTGTCTGTTTGTCTCTTTTTTATTCTCTCTCTCTCTCTCTCTCTCTCTCTGTGTGTGTGTGTGTGTGTGTCTCATTCTTTCTCTCTTTCTCTCATTCTCCCTCTCTCAAAAACAGGAACAAATATCACACTTAAAATGTGCAATACTTAAATAAGCTTCAATTATGTTGCTGGGGGGTGGGGTTGTCATGGAGAGGGGCATCACCAGGGGCTGGGGGTGTCGCAGGGTGTGTGTGTTGCTGTGCTGGCACTTTGCAATAAATAAGTGGGCTTTGGGTTGCAGTTTGAGCACTCGGTCTCAAAAAGGTTCACCATCACTGCTATATTGCACAGGTATAATAAACAGCTGGCATTTATAGGACAAACTCCTGCTGGTTATATTGGAAGTGAATTGCTTATCTCCATGGTCAATATGGAACACATATCATTCCATCAAATTCTTTTAGGGCTACACAGAATTTTAGAACCGTAGAAGGAGTTGTGTAGTCTACCAGATCCAATATATCCCTATTAACTTTCTTTGGTACTCAGAGAAGAAATTACATCTCATCTGTTGCAGAATCAACATGTTGATATTGAAATAAATATTGCAGCTGTGTTTAATAAGCAAAACTTTATTTATCAGGTGGTTCAAGATTAAATAAGAACAAAGCAACATTATGTGATGGACGTACTATTCTGATGCCTGAAATTGTATTCATATGTGTATGTTTCAAAAAAGAAAAAGAGGATATGGTGATCATTTCAAATTGCCTCTCCAAAGATGCTAATGGAAAAATTTATTTCTTTTTCAGCTGAATTTTTATTCCTCTTATGGAGCGTTTATCTCTGCTATGCAGTGCGGACAGTACCCTCGGCGTTTCACGAGCCACGTTATATGGCTGTTGCAGTTCACATTGAGCTCATTATCTCTGCTATATTCCATATAATTAGGCAAGTGACCCACACTGTTTATTTTGAAGTTCTTAGTGTGCAATCTAAAACAATTAACTGGGTTGAGATGCATGTCAGAAGGGCACAACAAAAGCCTTTCTCTCCAGACAAATTAAGAAAAGCTTTACAAATAGTCTCAAATGGATGCAAATTATACAATGTCTGCCTATTACTTCTGCAAACAGCTTTTTTCATCTCTTCTCTTTTCACCACCAAACATCTTTGCATGGCAAGAACTGATGATAATGTTACTTGATGTATAAATTCATGTGGGATAGGTCACCCATTTACCAAGTTCTGTATTAATATAGATTGGATCCAATAATGAATTCAAAGCCAACGCAATTGACACATTATACTGTCAATATAACCGTAATAAGAATAGTTTATGCCATTTACACTTTCTTTAAGGCTAGTTAATACTAAATGTGTTGTAATAATCTAATCATGATGTAAGTAGGATACAAATTATGAACAGGTACTATTCGTTCATTTTCCAACCATTCAGTGTTGCAATAGCACTGAAAAAAGATATTTGAAACCTCGCACTAACAACCATTGCAGAATCCAAACTGCCACATGATCAAAATTTGGTTTCTCGGCAACCAGCATGCATTCATGGCAATTGCAGCATCCTTGGATTCCAGTGACTTCTGATGAGCAAAGTCAATTGGGAAAGCCAGAATCACTTAATAATTGTGTGATTTATTTAATAACTGCAGTGATTCACAATTAATTTGTAACCAAGGCGAAACAGGTCATAAAATCGGATGTGATTTACTTAATGGTTGATGTGCTTAGCAATCAAAATTCTGCTCCCAGTTGTGATTGTAAATCAAGGACTGGTATGATCCACATTTTCAAAGTTAAGTAATTGGTATACTTCCAAAGCTGGGTATTGCCATCTGAGTATTAAGGAACAATAATGAATCTAACACATCTCTGCCCTTCACTGAGAATACAACATATTCAAGTTAACTTTATCTTGTCTCTTGTCTGGATTAATCTTCAGTTTATAAATTCATAATCAATCCAGTATAAGGGATTAGGCACCCCTTGACATTAGCTGAAAAGAAGAGCTAAAGTTAGGTGTCATCAAAATATTAATGATAACCAACCCATAATACCTAGTTGATCCCTTCTAATAGTTTCACATAGCTATGCATTTTAGAATAGGGATAGTCATTTAGAATTTGAAATCATATCAAAATTGCATATATAATGCACTTGGCAATTTATCAAAAGATAATGTTGTAAAATTGCATCACAGTTCTTCCTCTATCGATATCCCCAGATCACTCATAAATTCCAGTGTATTTTTACCTTCTCTTCTATGTAGGAAGATATACCTTCAGATATTATTTTTTTAATTTCTGAGAATGCCCATGGGGCCTAAGTTAGGCTCAGGAATACTATTGCAAATTCAGGTTATCCAGAATGGATATTAAAATCAGGATAGGTGGTCCTTATCTACAACCATAATTGGGATCAGAATTTCCATTGCTAAATGGTTGTTCAATAAGCCACATCCAGTTCTGCAACCTTTTTTTTGCCATGGTTGCTAAGATTTTATTTGGACTAACTTACCAAGATTTTTACCTATATAAAATTGAAGACTTTCCGTAAAGCTTTTTAAAAAAGTCATGTAATTTAATTGGCATGTAATTTAATAAATTAGCACAAACCCTAATATCTTCTGGATCCAAACTATGCTCACTCCAAGCTGAATTGATACTGCTATTCAGGTAAGATCCAAATCTCCCCATGTTGAGCTCATCTTCATAGACTTCAGTAGCCATATCATCTTGTGGATTATTTCTTGAATGGGAAAACTTCTCCCATTGATTTGGCTTGTCAGAAGCTGGTTGAGAAGTTTGCAAATATCATTCACATGACTCCAGGGCACTGCAACTATTGTAAATAGATATGACCATGGGGATACTGTGATGGTAGTATGTGTGAGGATCACTCGTGACTTTTTTCAGTGCCACAGTAACTTTGAAGAAGCACAAAATGAATGATTTTAGGTTGAGAACTATCCGGAATGCCGTAGGTCAGATTAGCCGAAACATTCTACCCTTTGCAATCATTGTTTGCAGTCATTAAATCACAGCTACTGTAACATAATACTCCTTAATCTTATAATGGATCGATGACACAGGGGGGTATTGTGCAGAATTAACAAAAATATTCTTCTCTCCCATCAAATTCTACCAGATTAAATAAACCCAGGTTTGAAGATGTATTAAAAGGAATCAAAATAATCAGCTTCATTCAGAAAATTCCTATTATATTGTACTTTTTAATGCCTTTTTCCAAAAACAGGAGCAACAATGGGCAAAATGCACGCAATACTTGTGTGCACATTTCCACTGACACAATACAACAAAATGGGGATGTGAGTATGTGTGCTGAGAAATTGACACAGAAACCTCCACTTTTAATAGAACAATTCAAAGCTAGTATCTTTATACTCAGATTTTTTTCCCTATAAGCATAGTTCAGAATATTTTTTTAAATTCCATATGATGAAAAATGTGGAGGGAAGTGTATTTATTACTTATATGTAAATTTTGGTTTCCAGGTTCAGTCTTGCTTCAAGACTCCAGTCTGATTGGATGCTGATGCTGTTCTTTGCACACACACACTTGACTGTGACAATCACTGTTGGGTTACTTCTGATTCCAAAGGTATTTTTCCTTTACACTTGTGTTTGCCAGATCTGAAGGCACAGGCATACTATAGTAAATCTATGTGCATGTATGTAAATCTATGTGCGTATATGTATATGTATATGTATATGAATATGTATATGTATATGTGGGTTTAAGTGTATTTGGGTCTTTTCCTGTGTAAGATTGAGAATATCTTCGCAACGTTTCGTTGAGCACCATCACCAGCCTGAAGATGGCGAGTGGAACCTCGCTGAAACGTCACCAAGATACTCTCAATCTTACACAGGAAAAGACTCGAACACACCTAGACCTACATACCTGTACCTGTGAAAATCTACAAAAATACACACACACACACATTTGCACCTTACAAATTTTCCAAAATGAAGCTGAGGGTGGGTGAAGGAACAGGTGCACAGTCCTTGATTTCTTTCTTATGCTTACTCATCTTTATATTTATTTATCAAAAACCTAATTTATTTTTACAGTTTTCCCATTCAAGCAATAATCCACGAGATGATATTGCTGCTGAAGTCTATGAAGATGAGCTCGACATGGGAAGATCTGGATCTTACCTGAATAGCAGTATCAATTCAGCTTGGAGTGAGCATCGTTTGGATCCAGAAGATATTAGGGTATGTGCCAATTTAT
>JANHFO010002752.1:21027-31803 GCA_032468095.1 Pareas carinatus
TTATTATTATTATTATTATTATTATTATTATTATTATTATTATTAGTATTAGTATTAGTATTAGTATTAGTATTAGTTTACTTATTGATTTATTACAATTATTTGTATGCTGCCAACATAAATGATCCAAAGCAGCTTATGTCAATTGATAGAGGAGGGTATTTCACAAATGGATTTGTAGTTGTTCTATTCTAGATTGACTTTTGCAGAACTATACAATCCTTCCTCATATTGTCTATTACTTTGCAGGATGAATTGAAGAAATTGTATGCACAGCTGGAGATCTATAAAAGGAAAAAGATGATCACCAACAATCCACACCTCCAGAAAAAGAGATGCTCAAAAAAAGGTTTGGGTCGCTCAATCATGCGACGAATTACTGAAATTCCTGAGACTGTCACTAGACAATGTTCACGGGAGGAAAAAGATTTTCTGGAACATGGGAGTTCCAAAAATATTGCCATGGCAAGGAAGAATCCACCAGATTCCAGTGGACACATCAAACCAAAAGAGGAATCTTTGAGAAATAAAGTGTTCTCCTTAAAAAAATCCCACAGCACATATGACCATGTCCGAGACCCAACCGAAGAGTCAAAAAGCATAACCACCGAAAGTGGGGAGGTTATTTCAACTGCAGAAACATCATTGTTGGATTCTCTTTCTGAAAACAAAGCAACCCAAAAAACAGAAAAAACTAAAGCTGATTCCACCGAAAATGTCCCCTTGGTGTGCAAATCTATGAGTGCTCACAATTTAAGCGCAGATAAGAAACCTCTCCATCCAAGGACATCTGTGTTACAGAAATCACTTAGTGTTATTGCCAGTGCCAAAGAGAAAACTCTGGGATTAGGAGGGAAAACGCAAAATGAAGAAAGTATCAAGTCTCACAAGTCTCAACCAAAGAGCAAAGAGGTCAGTAAAAAGCACTCCAGCTCTGAAAAGACTGACCATAAAGATTCCTATCGAAGAAATTCAACCCAAGCTGAAGAGTCAAAGAAGCCTCATAAATCTGGGATAATGAAACAACAAAAGTCCAGCCTTGATGCAGGAGCTGGCAAATGCCTGCCGAAGACAAGTATTGACATAGAAGAAGTCTATCCTTGGGAAATCCATGGCCTGATCCCAGAGACTGGGCTTTCTGATTCTAAAATTCAAAAGCATGTCTCTATTGCTTCCTCTGACTCAGAGACGCTCCATCCTTCTCAAATGAAGGGCCAATCTCAACCTAAGATTGCTGAAGAGTATCAGATACCCCTTCAAAAGAGTCCAGAAAAAGGTGATGTGTGTCCTTGGGAGATTCAAGAACATGGAATGGAAGAAGAAAAAAACTGGAGTCCTAAAGCTCTGCAAGAAGTTTCTGGGACAAAAAGTGAAAAAATTAATATTCAACATTATCCAGAGAGTATTTGTGCTGGAGATTCCAAGGAGATGCCTCCCAAAGCAACCATACAAACCACAGAGAAAGATTTTACCAATAAACTGGGAATTCAGACAAAACATGCATCTTCTTCTTCACCAGGGAATGCATTTCCTTCTAATCCTGCTAGATCAGCAACTAATAACTCACAGAAATCTTTAATGTCTCGTGTGGAAATCTGCCCTTGGGAGTATGAGGGGCCAGAATTACCAAAAGCAGAAAGAAATACAGCTTTATCAAATGCAACCAACTTAAACTCAAATAAAACAGAAGCTCATCAGAAATAAGATGACTTAGACTGTGAAAAAGAGATGCCACAGCAGAAGGGGAGGGGAGAGGAGGAATGGGGGCAAATGTTAGTACAACCTGCAAATTCTAAAGAAGCCTTATTTCACCAGGCGAACTAAGCAAAAATCGATTTGTCTTTTCTTTGTTCTTGAGTGCCAACAATGTTATCAGTGCAATTCAGGGCATGAAGTCCCTTCGTGCCCCTAACAAGTTTACATTTCAGATGAGTGAAAAATATGCCTTTAATAATTCTTTCTTTCTTTCTTTCTTTTACAAAATATGAGGGAGTTGACAAGAAGAATATCTTAAAATTCATAACACTAGTCCTTAAGACTACAATTGATTAACATGGGCAGCAATTCATTTTCTACTAAAAAACAAAAACCCTCACAAAAGGCCTAGAATCAGATAAATCTTGAAACTAGCCTTCCCAAACCTGGAACTCTCCAGATGTGCTGGACTTCAATTCCATAATGCCCCTCCAAGGAAGGTAAGAGATGATGCTGACTAGGAAATTAAGGGAGTTGAAATGTGCCCTATGTTGAGGCAGCCTCTTTTGAATGCCTTATGGCCTTGATTGGAAGAGGCTTTCTTCCACCAAGGTTAAAGAAATATTGCCAATCCAGCTAGCTATTATAATACACGTAAATAGGGAGCACTGTCTCTTTGAGACAACAATGTACTCAGCCTGAGTTCAAGACATCTGGAGAGCACCAAAGGGAACCTAACTTTTTAACATCTGGAGATAGCTTGCATACCCACTCCAAACACTATGTTTTTTTCTCTCTCCTTAACCTCAATGGCATGGCTTACTTAATGCATTCCCTTAATTACATTTTTATATAACGGCTCTGTTTTTCTTATGAACGTATGTATGTGGTTGTGTCTCATATTAAAGCATTCCAGTTTGTACAATGTTTGCAAATAACTTTGATATGATGATATGACACAACACATTTATGCAATCTGCAGATATCTAATGTTGCAGTCTTAAAAGAAAATCTGTGCTAGACCTTTGTTTATTTCAAAACTTCCCCTGTAAGGTCTTAGCAACTTGTAAGAAAACACTTTTTCCTGATTTATATTGGGGTTTGCTATTTTAATTGTTTTTTTTAGTTATGATTTTATGCAGTAATTCAGGGGTTTTTATACGAGGTATGTTTCTTGTCTTGCACTTGCCCATAAATGATATACTAGCAGAAGCTAACATTTCAGACTAATCACAATCCTATTTAATTTATTATTGCTAGATGCTTAGAAGTGAGGGCACTATTCTAAAATAAATCTGGGGACAATGTTTCTGTTATTTTTCTAGAAAATTGAAAAAAAATTATTTAACATTCCAAGAGTTCAACTTTAATAATTCATTCTCATGATCTTGCTTGGTGTCTTACTATGTTGATTTGAAGGAAGAGAAAATGTTGGGAGGGTAGGAAAAATATATTCTGATTTGTCTGAATAGGATTTTTTCCACAGTGTTGTCAAAATTCATTTTAGGAAGAGAAACTAAATGGTTATGGCTATGCTTATTGTACTGTTGAACTGTTAAAGTGAGGAAATAGGGGAAAACATTGACATGCATTATTACTGCATCACTTGTCACAAACCTGTATAGGTGTGTCTCATACATGTTTACCTTGAAAAAAACCCTACTGAGTTCAGGATGGTTTACTTCGAAGTATATTAGCAGATGATGCAGCATTTTCTTAATCTGCATCATTTTAAGTATTTATTTTAAGTCACTTTATAGCACTTTTAATATTCAGGTGTACTTAATGTGAAGAGTCTACCTTATTGGCACACCCCACTTTAATCTAAGATTGCCAGGTCCCACCCTGGAGATTGTAAGTTTTACTTGTTTAAAATCCCCAGCCTCTTCTTACTCTCCTGTTGTAAGGAGGAGCCCAGTTTTGCCTTATGGTATGTGGTGTAGTTGAAGGACAAAGTTCTGCTGCTGAATTTCTTTTTTGACTAAAGATTATAATGGTGCACCCAACAATGTCCCAAGCTGAAGGAGTGTCACCATTTTGCTTCATTTAGACTGAGAATACTAGAATGTTAAAGAGTGTCTTTAAATGGGGATGAGTGAAAACAAAGAGGAATTTCTGCAAGGTGGAAGATTTTCCAGAGTAATACAGGCAACCCATCAAGACTGCATTACAGACTTCTACTAATCCTAGTCGAAAATGTTAAGATACAGCTTTTGTGTTTTCAAAAGCCTGTTTTATACGTATGGCATGACCTTTATCCCTTTTTGTTTAAATGGGGAGACGCCATCTTCATCTAGTTCTGATGAATATCTTATTGAAATCCACCTAAAAATTCCTGGCCCATCAGGGAACAAAGTTTCAGCTCCTGTTGACAAAATAACTCATGACCCTTCCGAGCAACTGGTTTGCTTCCTCACAAAAATAATTATTGAGAGTTGTAATGTTATTTTGTTTAGAAGTGTTATCCTTTTGCTTCTTTTTCTTTGTACTGGAATGCATGATATGGCATTATTACTCAGTGTAGTGCTCAAGTCCCATGAGATAACGCTATGTGATGTGAGACAGGAATCAAGTTGAATCAGTTAATGGTGCAGTGATGTTCCATCACTTGCTGTTTGTACAAAGCATTGTAAAATAGAGGGGGAAAGAAGCACAGATGAGAGGAGCTCTCAGCCTCTTACCTGCTTCAATAAAAGAAGGTTCTACCATTAGGCAGAATGGGGCAGATGACTTGAGTGGCAGATCCTTGGAGTGAGCCACATTATCTGCCCTGCTTTCTTTCAACTGATTTCTTGCCTTCAGGTGTGAAGATGCTGTCCCATCACCAGAGCTGAAGGTGGAGTCAGCTGCCAGTTATTCAGTGTTGCTACATGGGATGAGAAGAGTTCATATTATCCTTCATTCAAGTATCAGTGACTGGTTTGGCTATGACTCAAGTCTTGATTTGGACCTCTTAAAGCAACATTCATGATGATTCCCCTATTAACATCATATGAAATAATAATGAAATCTATGCAGTGAACAATACTAGGCTTTTAAGCTGCATCTCATTAATCCTCGCTTTGTTAGGGAGAATGATCTGAAAGCATATGATGCAATACCACTGCTGAAGCTAAGCAGGTCAACTCTTGGACACTTTGTGGATGGGAGATGGCCAGAAAAAATTGGCTCTGGCATAAAAATGTGCATACTCTATTAAATATGTATTATTCATTTATATTGATGAGTAGGTAAAGTTGGAGATGGTCATGTAAACAGATCTGTTACTAATTTCTAGCTAATTAACATTTTGAATTGAATTGAATGTTATCTCAAGAATAAATTATGCATCAGCCAGGCAAAGATAAGCCACATCACAAGAGCGTGTGAAGAATAAGTCACACTTATACTATTATTAAATAACAGAATATTTATTTATTTATACAGAAATTCATATTCTGTTTGGACAGCAAAAGGACTAAAAGCCATATCATGTGGTACTTTGGTTATAAATGCAACCCTAATTATAGAATCAAATTTAGATAGATGCTTGATACTCCAAATGATTTTAGCTTCTAGAATATTCCATATGTGCTCATGTGAATTGAAGAGGAATAATCATTTCTGGCATAATGCCCTGGTTATTATTGATTAATAAGTTACATAATTCCTAACCTGTACCCATGTTGGATGAGAGTTGGAATTCAACAACTGGAGCAAGAAATAATCTCTAGTCTTGGCAAAAAACAACAACAAGCTAGTAGCAATTTTTTTTTAAAAGCATTAATTTCAAAGGGAGTTGATTTAAACAAGAAAATCATTTTGGTCTGTGAAGCTCCAACTGCAATTGAAGCTTCATTAGAAGCAGATTGGAAATTTTGAACTGTATAGTCAATTATATTATTCATTGCTACAAATGGTTGCCCATAACTTCCATGTGAGTCCATTCTCTCCTCCCATTCATGTGATTTTAGAGTGGTGTGGGGAGCAATATGCTGACTAGGGCTATGTGAGAAAATGCACTTTAATTATTTTTCCATAAAGTTCTGATAGAACTTTTAAAAATTCCAGGGAATCAATTCAGGGAAATATAGTATACATTTTGACTAAAAAATCATAAAACCTCAAAAGTCTGGCTTTTCCTTGCAAACCTTCACCCCTCAGCATGAACACAGTACACTCACTCATTATAATAATTTGCAGATATTGTTTTCTTACGAGCTATCATAAGAAAAAAAGTTTTTCTTATGAGCTATCAATTATCAATCTTAGAGAGTAACAGGTCAACAAGGAATTAATACTCGAGGCACAATTAAGAATGAGCAGGGGAATAAGAGAAATGTGCATTTGAGTCTACATCAACTGCCCACAACCTAATGCTTTCCATCAATGTTGGGTCACAAGCCTATTCAATGTCCATATTGGGTTACAGGTTGTATTCCGAGATACCTCAAGAGTATCTGGGGGCTGATGGCTCTGTGTAAGACTGGCGAAGAGTTCAAAGACACAACCACAACTACTCCAAGACCAGAGAATAAATTAGCAAGAAGACATGTTCAGAAATATGTGAGGTGAGGAGATGTTCACAATAGCAGTGCAATTCGACTTGCCTTCAAGAGTGTGTATATTTTGCCTTTCAAAACTCTAGTTGAAGCCTTTTTTTAAAAAAATGAAATAGTATTTTTCTTAATTTAAAAAAATATACGTTGCAAAATATAAGACACATTTAGATATTCTGAAAAGTAAAAGATAACATAAACATAAAATATCATATAGGAAAATATAAGTTCAAGAATCCAAATGAAATCTTCTGAAGATAGTTTAATGTGTAGGAGGAAATGCTTCTTTAATTGTTACAAAATCAGCCTTCTCAACAAATTATTTAAGGAAACTAAATATGCCTGTTTCCAATTTTTTTCAGAGTTGTAATGAAAAGTATAGTTGCTATCAAGGGTGTCCGCAGAGAAACCAATGTGTGTCATGATATTATTTGCATTGTTATAGCTTGTAGCTTATAGTACACATCTATGGATGCTACCAGGATGTTGAGACTACCAGTAGCTTAATATTGTGCCTATGTAAAGAGCTAATTGAATGTTAAAACCCTCTTAATACATTACTGTTTGCTAACATGAATGTTATAGTCTATATTTGATTCTCAATGTGTTTTAGCACTGAGACAGACTAGCAACTATGAAGATTGAGACATATATCAAACTATCACAAGAACATTATCTTTATTTTGACATTCCGTTGATTCTGGTTTTTTTAATCCTATGTTCAATTTCTAATTTCTAAAATTACAATCAGAATTTAAACAAGATCATTTCCCTCAAATCTGGCAACCTTATATTTTTCTTTCCTTATATTTTTAATTTGCACCAATGTACCTAGCATAATGTTTACATGATTACCTATGATTATGTAGATTTTGTGCAGCTACACTGCACTAAAGTAAACAACATGGTTACAATTTGATTGCATTGATATTCTTTGATATGTAATACCCTGCTAATGTCATTATGTATTCTTTGTCACAGATAAAAGTGTATAAATTGAATACACAACCATATCATGCTTGCATTTTGATAATTTTATTGATCCTTAAATCATTTCAAGTTCATTTGATTTTAAAGTGGCTTATAAATGCATCTATGTGCACTGATCATTTTGAAGTTATCAAGGAATCAATTATTGTTGAAATAAGTAATATATGTATATTTATCTCTATCAGATTTCAAAATAATAGTGTTAGAAATAATAGAGTTCTTAATAGACTCTATTTGGAATAAAGATAAATAAATAATTCTAGAATTTAAATACAATTTTAAAACTATTCTTTATTATTCCTGTCCATTTTCTTATTATTTAGAGACTGGCCCAAACCATAGTCTAATTTCTGAAGACCAATCCATAATGCATGTGTTCAACTCTTGGTTCAGAATAATTTAATGGGAGGGATAATTTTAAAAGGATTGTCACTGTCAAAGGCAAAGGCTACTGATATTGACAAAGGTCCTACAGGTGCCACTGAAGATAACAAATGACTCTGTGATGACAAATAGACTTTAAATACCTGTATGTCTTAGTTGATGTCTTGATTTGTGACCTTTCAAGGAAATACTAATATTAGTATTTAAACTCATGAAATTACATGTCACATGAAATTCATGACAGACTGTTGCTTCTTAACTATTCCAGTTTGATCTACTTACATAAAAGTTAGCTAAAAATGACAGTGCAGAAGAACTCAAGGGCAGATTTTGATATGCCTATTTGTCTTCTGGCACTTAAATAAGTTTGTGCCACTTTAATCAAACCATCTATTAGCATGGCATTGATTCACTCAAGCTGACTGCAGAAATCTCTGAATCATGAAGCACTGTGTCACGTGATCATTGTGATGCAGCTATGAGTACTTACATTAGAAAGCAAAAGAAAACCAGACTTCACAGACTTAATAATATTGTACATTGTTACAAGCCTTTTAGAAGTATTGGTATCTTCTGGCAAACCTAAATTATCCTACTCAATAACTCATGATCCACAGATTCTTCTCCACCAGCATCTATTAGTTAGTGGCTTAGTTGTCTCCTTACTCACCAACCTTTCTGGAGTTCCACAGATTTCCTGCCAAGGCAGATGCAACTCTGGAGACAAGGTGTTTTTCAGCTGATTTGTATAGACCACAGATAATCATTGACTACATTTGCTAAGTTGCCTTTCTGAAAATGCATGAGCAGACTGCATTTCTTGTTTTGAAGACATGGTTTTTAGAGGCATAGATTTATATCAATCTTATTAGACCTGTATATTTTATGCAAGAGGTACATGACTTAAAGTAGAAGAGTAAGTTTCCCATTGTCTGCTTTGGTGTCATTATGAACCTAAAATACGAACGTTGATTTTATATTTGCTGTTCTCCTTCACTTCTTTGCATGCACAAGACAGATAGGCCTGAGAAAACACTGCCTTTTGACTTTAACTATTGTAGCTACTAAGAGTTGTAGAATAAGTATAGCTGTATGTCTGTTCATTTTAGTCTGTGGTACTTCTAAAAAAATGTTATCTAGAAATCAACAGCATCCACTATGAACTATTTGATAGATTTATGTAGTAATGTATCCCAGCATGTAAATATAATGTCTCTGCAATAAAACACATTTATATGAAAATAAAAAGGTTGCCGTAGCTTTTTTCCCCATGCCATGGAAAAGTCTATGCAAACAATTGAGTTTTTTGATTATTTCTGTTTACTACATAATTTTCTACATTTGCATCATATACATATACATATAAAATAGTATTTTTTAAAAAAATGTACCGTAATTTCAATAGTTAAAAACTAACACAAACAAAAAAGATAAACTAACAGAAAGATTAGAAGGTGTAGAAAAAAAAGGAGGAAAGAAAAGAAAGTAAGAAAATAGTAAAGAAAATAAATATATAAAGAAGTGACTTCCAATTTTCATCACAATGAGTATAAACAGTTCTAGTAACTTATCACTTTCTCTTAAAACATAACAAATTATTCTTCTTTCCATATCAAATCCCTTATCTAGAAACAAATCCATAAAGCATTGGCATTTCAGTCCTGGTGTCAGCAAAAGTCCATTAAGGATTACCAAGAATAATAAAATGTTGTGTTAATCTTGATCAATAAAACTTTAGTTGGTTTCCTTTTAGTTATAAAAATCTTAATGTTTAATCCATTCAAATAATGCTGCAGAACTTGATTTGTTTTTGTTTTATTCTTTCTCACAAGATTCTTCAAAACTTTAACAACCATCTTTGTAAATCCAATATAGGAACGTTAACCAAGTCATTCTCTTTATATTATTAGTATACTTCTTTTAATTATTAAAATATCAGCTGGTTTTTTATAGGTCCAGTGTAACATCTTTTTCCCATGTCATTCTTGTAGCCTGTTAATTCTAAACTCAGTCTCAGCCTTATCAGGTAAAATCATTCCTCTTCCATAATCTTTTAGATACAGTCTCTTTGTAAAACTTGATGTTTCTGTCAACAATATTAATATTAATATCTGTCTATTTTTTAAAAATACATCCCAATATGTCTATGGGAAGAAAAGAGGTATCCAAAGCTCTGGCATAATAAGTCAAGATGGCAGCATAATGGTATGATCAAAGCTCTGTCTATTTTTATGTGGAAATTGCTAGAATTGTTGGAAATTAATACATTTATTCTAATTTCTGTTTGAAGACTTTGATAATCTTACTTCTTTTTCCACTTTTATCCGCATTTAAAATACATGCCTGGGACTCTGTGTCTCGGAGAATATTTGGGACACCTTTTTTCAAAAGGTGGGGGAGAGGATATGGTTAGTTTGTATATAAAGTACTGACTTATAAGTTTTATTAATTTTGCTTCTGAACTCTTTTCTAAATCCCATTCCATGTGATCCAAAATACGTAACTGTGCTTTAATATCATTTTACCAACAATAATGGCATACACATATATTCTTCCCTTCCCATATTTTTTCTAAACTTCAAATAAAAACTATAGTAAAGGTCCTAGCACACTATTTTTGCTTGTTCAGTTTGCCAGTCCTAGCATTATTTCAGAGCAGTTGGAACGGAAAAAGTAAATAGATGCTTGGATTTTTTTTTAATTGATGATTAATCGATAAAAATGAAAATGATGAATTGTTTGGAATGAAAAAAAGCAGAGAAATTTTGACAAAGTCTTTGTTTGGGGACCATATTTAATCCTGTACATCAGTGACACCCAACCTTTTGGGGACTGGTTCCATGAAAAAAGGTTTTCCCATGGACTGGAGGAGGCGTGGTTTTTCAGGCTGCCTGCATTTTGCGAATGGGGCTTGACTTGTTTGTTTGGTCCGGTTGCTAACATGCCATGGACCAGTGTCGGTCCATGAACCGGGGGTTGGGGACCCCTGCTGCACATACTTGTGCTTATGAAATAGGGATTAGCACCCTTGGCTTAGAACCAATGTTAGGAACAAACAGATGGTGCGTGTAGCAAAAAATGTTGTGGGCTAGGAAGTAGCGATGGAAACCAGTATCACACAGCCACAGGGTACAGTAGGTATAAAAGTCTTTATAAACAGAAAGTTAAA